>PNEQ01102684.1:0-11333 GCA_003012365.1 Medauroidea extradentata
TAACTACAAATTATTCAAGACAGGCCATGAGAGTTATTTCGCGTGTACAGGCTATAGTCCAAAGAGTTTTAACTATAAGCAAGAAATAAAAAGGAAACAAATTTTGAACTATTTCAGGTGTTACGAAAGATTATTCTTAAACACGTTTTATTTTTTTATAGGCTTTCAAGGACGAATTTTGAAAAATCTTGAAATAACTTTTTAGCTATTTGCGTAAGCTTCATTTTAAAGAAAAAATCACTTCGATATCTCAGGTGGTTTAAGAGGAAGAGAGGATTTACTGCAAACGAATTAAACGGCTTTTCATCTCCTTAATATAAAAAATTACGAAAAATCCTGAAATTTATTTCTAGACATTTGTATTTGCGACCTAACGAAGTGAATAAGACGATGATAGCCCGTCGGGTTCGAGAAATATCAAAGATTTGCAAAAAATACATTTCACCCCGTTTCACCACCTTAATAGCCGAATTTCAAAATTTCCTTTCTGAGTGCGCGCCTACGCCACAAGGGGAAACTTCCCTTAAAATTTCACGTTTCTTGGTCCAGTGGTTTGGGCTGGGCGTTGATGATGAATGAATGAATGAGTCAGTCAGTCAGTGAGTGGGGCACTTCCTTTTATATATGTAGAGATATATAGGAAATAGTTTAAGACTCTTCATATATAAGAGCATATACAACGTCTTTTTACAATATAATATTTATAGATTCATTCAATGCCAGTTAATATTTTTAAAGAGAATTCAAGTTACGATAAATTTGACTTCGTATTATGAGGTAGAATAAATAGCTTAAACCAGAAATTCCAGAAGAAGATACTTACATCTCTTAATTCAATACTTACTCCGTAAATGTTAATCAAATTATAAACATATTTCGGGACAAAAAGCTGTAGATGAAAGATTTAATTTTTCAGTCCCATTTTAGGAAACAAGAATTTTTGTTGTTGTAAATATTGAACAACTGGTCCACAATGAGTTAACATGCATTTTTAAGAAAAAAAATTGTTTATGATTTGATTATTCATATTTACAACAAGTAGGTAAGCTGAAACAGATGGTAGGGGCCCTATCAAGTTAAATGACTTAAACTCATTGCATATTAACGTTCTTCATTCTAATATGTAACATTGTATTTCTTACATATATAGAGTTTATTAGACCTATTTATTTATTAGTCATAAATTCCTCTCTGTGATGAAGAAAAATGTCTAATGAATCTACACTGCAGTAAAAGAAACAAACAAGACTAGGCATATTTGATTTCAAAGATAATTTAATGCCACTATTTTCTTCAGAGTTATTTGTAGACTGAACATGATTAATTTACATACGAAGGATACGTTGATAGATGAAATTTGAAGAACTACTGTAATAAGTAAATGTAAAATGCAATTGCCTGATTTTATAATGTCGGTAATGTTACAGATACCTTCGGATGCTTGCCACCAGACCATGTCCTAGAACTACCAATAGGGCTATTCCGTAGTATTTTAACTTTAACATCTCAGTCCTTTGATTTAAAATTTCATTCACAACATTTTCAGTGGTGGTTGCAAAAATTCCGGCTTATAGACTATTATATTCTCAGGCGTAGTTGGTTCTACTACAGCTTTTATTAATTTAATTTCAACTGAATTTTCCACTAAATTTAACGTAAGTTTTAATTTCTGTCTGTGAGATGTAAGCCACTTACTCCGGAAAAACCTTCGTAAGAAATGACCAGTTTAAACTTCTCTTACCGGAGCTTTTCTTCTGTGTAGGTGACTTCGCGAAAATACCTCTAATCGTCCTCTCGAGTAAGGGTCATTTCCGTACATTTCCTCCCAGGAACGTCTCGAAGTCGGACAACAGGCTGACGACCAAGTCTTCAACTATGACACCATTTCCAACAATGACGGTACCCACGATGATCATCAACTCGGGTTGAATCTTTCTTCTTGAGCTTAATGTTTGGTCATGTACGTCGAAATGTACTGAAATTAGTCTTCATCCATTCTTCTTAAATTTTCTAAAACCTCTTCAATAATTTAGTACGGTGAAAAATTGTCTCTTATTCCAAACGAAATTCTTCTCTTCTGTTTTCTAAGACGTATTATATTATTCAAATAACCTTGAAGTGAAAAATATATTATAATTTAGTAGAATCTTTAAAAGCCATGATATATTTACCAACAATGTAAATAAATTTGTAGTTAAAAATACAATTATATATTAAATCTACATCTAACTCGGGTTTCTATGACCACAGATAACGCTATGACGTACACATTAACTGATAGTCTCAACAACAATATTAGTAAGATCTTTACAACTGTGATCTACAAAACTGTATGTTACATTACAATTTACAAGACAATACATGCATAAAAATAAACTCTTTACTAATTAAAAAAAGAACTATTTTAAAAATATATATAACACTGATAAATTTCAAACAATTATATGCCTTAGTTTCCTACCCTGCCAATATAAATCCCAGCGATGTTTAAAGTGATATTCATACACAGGAAAATTTTTCGAGCATGATTTTAATACTTTTGAGGTATTTGCTGTCGTCAAGAATTTTGCCTACTAAGTTGGCAGCTACGGAATTGTAATGGGGAATCAATTCTTAAGATAACTGCTTCTCACTGGTTTAACTTACAAAATGTTTTGTTTTGAACATTAAATATTCTGCGTTAAATTTGTAGAAAAATACATTCGTACACGAAAATTACAGCTTCTTTTATTTAATAATTTATGTTTAAAATATAATTTTAAAACTTTTAGAATCACAAAAAAATATAAGCAAGCAAATATTTCAAATTATTTATATTGCTGTGAATTTTAAGACCGTTTATATTAAATACTTATTTTAGGAAAAGTTAGCAATAAAACTTTTTTTTCTCTAAGGATTAGTTGTTGACGATTCTATTCCCCGTTTAAACTCCATGGCCACAGTCTAGATAAGTTCTTAAAGATCTGAAATAATCTACCGGTAGCTGTAACCGCACTCGATTGCTTTCAAACAGTAACGTTCAGGCCATAAATTTGATTTTGCTAATTACTTATCACCCACAAAAATTTAAAAAGTAAATAATTTATTTCGATACCGTTTTGTTTGGTACTAGACTTCACGAAACATTAAAGATACACTGTAAAAATTTGCAGTTTTACACAATTGTCAATGGCAACACGTACCTGCTGAAATTTTGGTGTTTTTTACAGTACTGACATATCTTACTTCACAGTATGAATACTATATAATATATTACGCACACATGCGCGCGCACTTACATGTCATGGTAAGTGCATTTCATTACAATGTCGTATTAATATCCATATTTCAAGAGGAAAGAAATTTTCATTGTGTTATTTTCATCATACATTTATTTATAACTAACGAAATTGTCTGACACTTTGGGGATTCGACCATTTAATTCATCATCCCACGATCGTATCCAATAGACCACCGATGATTGATGGCTCTAAGAGTTCTTGACGTGGAATCCTAAACCAAACGGAAACTATAATTTTTTTTAATTAACTGGTAAAATTTCAGCACACTGTTCATCAGACGGAAAAAAAGTTTCCGTTAGTTCTTATGTGCATTTATGCTGAATTCTTCAACTAATGTATAGCATGCCCTAGTTACTGTTTGGCGATGAAGCGTATTATACCACGTCAACTGGCGTACTGAAATCCTAGGTTTGTAGTGAGTTTATGTAACATAAATTGTACATATAATATTACAAAAAGTATTATTCACCATTATTTAAGCAGTTAAACTTTAAATTGATATTTATGCTTTTAGCTATGTCAGAATCATATAGATATAAAAGTTATTATTTAACAAACAGTATATATTTGCCCATTAGTTTCCTGCTAAATGGAATATATAACTTTATGTGTGGGCGACATACATATATAATTATGTTCTACATTTGTAAACATCAATGTCTCTCGTCTAACGAATGTTGCAGAAAATTGTAGCTTTTTTACGTTTACAGATTGAATAAGGGACAATAGAAAAGATTTGCATTGCATGCTAAGTTATATATATATTCATTTTTTATTACACACACACACACACACACACACACACACATATATATATATATATATATATATATATATATATATATATAATGACTAGCTTTGCATGTTACTACGTCACATGCAGTGAAGGCTTTTGCTGAATACAAAAGGGGTTCTGAGCAACATTACTGTATACGTTTTCAAAAACTATAAAGATCACATGCAAGACTTCAAAGTTATTTTTACGTAATTGTATTTTACGCCAATTTCTGGTGTAAATTTACTACTATATTGTTATTTCAAAACAACACTTCAAAAATAACTATTTACAATACTATCAGTGTTTTAATCGCCTACAAACACACTGCGTAATAAAAAGCAGAGTTATTCGTGTACGACGGTATATTTCTACACATGCATTTAAAATGTAATTTTACATCAACATTTTAGCAAATATATAGTTACATTAGCGTTTTAAAATCACAGCTCTGTATGCATTTTGCCTTCTTAATAAAAATTTGTTTAACATTGCACTTACTGTCGTTCTGCGGAATTAGACGTAAAAACGTAAAACTAGGAAAATGTGTATGCGTAAATTTACTTATTATTTTACACTGACGAAAAACCAAATGTACACATTATCGGTGAAGTAAAATGTTTTTTATACAAATAACTCAGAATGTTAAATACATGTCCGCTATCTACGTGGTAATTTTCGAGCGGTAAAAAGTTTGTTTTAATTACGCGTCAAATAGGTTTATTGTCCTAACCAAGTGGTTTACCACAAATGTCGATTTCCAAACTAAAACCTAGAACTTAGTACATTTATATTTTTTAAATGCTACAAATTAACTGTAATAGTACTAATAGGATACCAACAGTTGGCGTGGTAAAATTTTTCCACAAAAAAGGTGTTAACTGTGTTTAATCCTGTCTTGCAGCCAGTCTCCTAATTCTAACTTGCCAACAACGAAAAAATAAAATTATCAGAAGTAAAATTGCTTCACTTAAAAAACTATTAAAATAATTCTTGGTACTTTTTTTTTAAAGAAACGTCAATGTTATCCCAGTAATTTCACAATCGATTCAGTCTTAAAATAGCGTATATTTACTTTTTTTTAGATCTGAACATATAAAAACCATTTCCAGTTATTATTCTAAATTATCTATACTTTCTAAATGTAACTTTATATAACTGAAACGTTAAGGGAAATTGTTTGAATATAGATATATAATTTCAAAGTAGCCATTAGAATACATTAAATGTTAACATTGTGGTTTCTTCCCGTTTTAATTTCATTGCAGTACATTTCATTTCTTGCATATTCCAACAAATAAGTATTCGTTTTCAATCTTTCTATTTTTTCATGTAAACTGTGGATTGTAGTTATTATTTTCATCATTTAGTTTTTTTTCTGTCACACTGTTTCTATCGCCATGGTAACGGGTGTGTGGAAAGCTTTAAGCATTCCTATCATAAATACTTTTTAAAATTTTTATAAAACATTCTTTCTCGGCTACCTTCTATCGACGGACTTTTATGGAAACTTACAGTCGTAGCCAAGGCAGGATTCATGTTAATAAAGTTTTAGCAAGTTTCGCACTGGAGGACGGGATGAAACTTCAGCGGGAGGACGCATGACATCGGTTTTACCCGGAAAAGTTTCCGTGAAGACGAGGAACGTGGATATGTTAAAATAATTATCTTGATTATTTACCGTACTCATCGAGGGTGATTTTAAAATAAATATCATTTGCGCAGCATGCAACTGACGGAATTGAATTGCAGTATAACAAAAAATATTCTCTATTTCTATAAGACTGTTAAACTTTAAGACTTTCATCGAACAGTATCATTAGAGTAGTTAATTGTTTGTGAAATATCTCATAACTTCGGATAGCTCTATTTCATGATTACGTATTTATGCTGTTTATTTCATGTATCCTTTTTTTCAAATTCTGAAAAGAAGTAGATTTCGTAAACCTTTGCGTTTATTTGTTGAAAATTTTTAGTTTTATTAAGCCTTATATATTAACTTGAATAAAAAGTAGTTTTAGTTACTTATCAATAAAAAAAAGTTTTCTTAAATATAGCGATAAAAATTTAGCTGTCAGTTGAAAATATTTTTCAACAAATATATTTAGCGGCTCTACTATGTGTATATATATATATGCACCCTTTAACGTTAAAATGATACTCGCAAAACCGCGTAAATAGGAACCATTAGCTTAAGTTACACAAGTGATGCTCTTAGACGCATTATGTATAGGCTACATACAGTTTTATTTCTCAGACATGTCAGTGAGTATAGTTAAATTGCGGACTTGTTCCGAAGTGAATATCTCAGAAAGAAACACATTTAACTTGTTTTCCTTCGCTATTTAATTATACTCTTATTCCTAGGCATCTCTGACAACTGTGAGTACACTTTCTTCGTGTAATTCGACCTCCCTCAATACTTATAGTATAAAGTAGCGAATAACACTATAAATAAATTAAAAAAAAAATACGTTTTGTAATTAAATGATTATATTTACTCGAATTGATGACTTGTTGCCCTTACATCTCGTAGACAGCTCGATCATTTAAAACGGTTACGCATAACTTAAAAAGAAATGACATGAGCTGGAGAGATATTTGTCGTTGCCGTGTATGAGATGAAACATCCCAGTATTCGCCTGAAGTGATTTTGGAAAACAATGGAAATCTGATGTCAGGAAGTCCAAAGCAGGTAGCTAATCGAATCCAGTCCCTCCCAGGTGAGATTCTAAAGTGTTAGTATTGTGCCACCTAACTAGGGATAGTGGAAAATAGCGAGAATCTTTTCAGCTAGTGTATTGTTCAAACCGGTGTGGCGTCCTTCCCCTGTGTGAGTGGACAACTGTTGGACGGAGTTATGCATAAACCGACTAAGCGTCAAATTTTAGTTACCAGAAAAAACATGCTATAAGTAGGGCTAGGAAAAATTCGCGAGTTCAGTAACCTGCATACTAGAATCCAATAGCCTATGCATAAGCCCCGTCTATTCGTTCATTGTCTGCTTTCGGAATGAGTAGCAGGTAATGGACAAATGGTAGGACTTCGGTATACACATGTTTAATCGTTGAACTCGCGAAATATTCCTAGTCATAGCTACAAGTTTTTTTTTTTTTTTTTCAAATTTGGAGAAACTTTACAAGAAGTATTTCAGTCCTATAAAATAAATATTAATGACAACGGAGTATAGGATTAAAATACGTTGCGCAATACTGTTTCAACATGGAAAAATACTTTACACATGACTTAAAAAAGGCGTTTGGTCTGCTTATGCATAACACCGTCCAGTTTTAGCTGTTTGCAGACTAATCACAGACAGCCAACAGAATGAGCACTAGCCCATTCGAATAGGGACTCGCCAGTAACGAAAGAGAAATGTAGGAAATTAAGCAAGCAGCCAACATTTCCCGCGACAAATCACAACCCCTACTCATAACATAGAAAATTCAGTAACTTAGCGTAATTCATGATGTTGTGAAATGACACGTAAATACACAGGAGAAGCATTATTCAAAAGTGGTAGGAATAAATAAAGAACTTGTGGCTGTAAACGCGCGATTTAGCATTACAGTTCACGATATATGACATGATATTACATAGCTGGCTGGCAGGATCATATTACTATGGAATGTAGCAGTAATTAATATTGGCAGAGTCAAGCCATACGAGTTGTTTTTAATTGGGCGGGGCACATTGTTCGCGGTGGCATTCCGAAGTAACGTGAACCTGCAGCCCGCGCGCTAAGCACCGTGTTTCACAGGCTAATATGAACCCCAGTTCAGAAACGCGCGTTCCGTACCTGTGTTCGTGTAGTGATCAGAGCTGATGGTCTATCTTGAAAATTTTTTGTGCCAACATACCCTTGAAAACACTGTAGTTTGTTGTGACCTGAATGATTAAGTGATACCCGCCTGACAAAACGTAGCTGTTTCCAGAACAATACTATGCATAACATATTACAATAGCGGGATTCCTATTGGTTTAGTCAAATAAGGTAGCAGCTCTACATACAAGCAATATTTTCATACGCTAAACGTGCGTTGAAACCCTACAAACGGTCAAATTTTCCCGCGATAAACCATCATCTCTAGTAAGAATTTGTTCTAGCTCCGGGTTTTTTTAATGTTTCCTGTAAAAAAATCCACATTTTATATTGCAACCAACTATATAGAAAGAATACGGCGGTATTACGTTTTTTTTATAAATAAAGTTGACCTTCGTAGTGTAGTCGGTTATGCGCCGGTCTACGGTGCGAGAGATCCTGGGTTCGAATCCTGACTCGGAGATGGTTGTTGTATTGTCACTTCATCACACTTCACCATCTAACGGCTTTTAAGACCGCGTTGTAAAAGGAGAGTAAAACCGTATAACCTAACCTTCATACATTACATTTGTTTCAGAGATACGATAAGGTCCTATTTTACTAGTGAAATTTAGCGTAAGTATAGTAAATGGTATATCGCGGGAAAACTTGACTGGTTGCTTGGTTTCAACGTAAATTCAGCTTAACAAAAAATTACTGGATTTCGTTTGTATGTGGAGCTGTTACCCTATTTGACTGAGCCAATAAGAATGCCTCTACTGTAGTATTTGATGACTGCTGTTGATCTGCAGAGATAAACTGCTCGACAAACCTAAGTGTAGCCCCGGGTAGGGGAGGTAAGAGCGCTAGTGTTTCGAGGTTGCCGCGTGAAAACAGTGGAGGGAAATGTCTTGGGGCCCTCCCTCCATGTACATTCCGTTCATATTGTAAGCGACCATATGTAATAGGTCTAATAGGCCTGTGCAACCCATGAAATAAAGGTTAGACAACAACTACACGCTTGTTGTCACTTTCTGGCTGATGAGACTGTACGAAGTACTTGTCACGACGGCCAGGCTACTTGCTCGCTATTGGCTGGGAAGGTGTAGCGAGTCGAAGGTGAGTAGGAGGGCGAAGTATGTCAGAGAGGGGGGCGGCTGTAGTTCATATATTTTTCCGAGGACACACTTAAGTTTGTCGAGCATACACGCTGCAAGAAACTGCAGCGTTTGAAGGGTACGCTGGCACAAAACATCCTGCGATATACAGATATAGCTAAGCATAAGGTATTCAAAATGTATTTTCTGTCTGTCCGTATTATTTTAATCTACCGAATGAAAGCTTCGGTTCTACACAGAAACAGTCCGCAAAAATAAATGAAATGCCGTGAAACATTGCCTTCTTATTGTTATATTGTATTTCAGGTGTATGTTTCCTGCCATAGTTCTGTATAATAGTGAATTCCCAATACTCAAACAAGGCAAGTGACGTAACTCATGTCATACGTGTTTTGCCAAACAATTATCACTACAATGTCAAAACATGTTTACGTACAAACGTTTTCACATCAAAATCTCACATACGATGAAATTTGTACACATAGGGCTACACATGCATAGACGCATTCATTTTGACATACGTCATACATAAATAATTATAGTAGGCTTATAAGTACGTCTGTAAGTGTGTTTACATCAGCATGTCTGCGTACACGTTTTGAAATATTCACTTATATTTTTGACGTTTTTTTTATTCGCGTGGTCCTGATAATTACAAAATATATATTTCTTCTTTCAAAATATTGTCAGTTAAAGATGTGTAACAACCGTAAAAGAACATAAACTATACAGTGTAAGTACTAACCACGTGGCACTAAAGGTTCATAATGAATCTTTAACTAAATAATTTGTGTTCCATAACATATCTACGTTTGAAAAGATGGCTAGCAACGAGATTATTCCTTGTCGAAATTGCCGTTCGTTACTACAAGGTCCCTGCATAAACCAATTACTTTCGAAAGGAAGGACGTGTAAAGTAACTCCAACGTGACATAGATTTGGCTGATGTTATAATAGTAACTAGTGGTGGAGAAATGTAAGTATCTCAAGTCCATAGTTACTGAATTATATTCCCCCTGTGAGAGCAGTTCAAAACATTCGAACGCGAACCGTAACGGGCCGCTTTTAAATACTATATATGTATTGCTTAGAAAATCGTACGAGGGTAAAAAAACACTTTCATCGCATAATCCAATTAACTTACAGCACATGTTCATTGCGTGAAATAAATCTGTAAGCTATCTCTCGAAATTGAGAGCTGGACATATCTTCTTAGTTTAAATACTTGAGCTTTCCCCCGTAGTAAATCGGTTACAAAAATAGCCAACATGTAGATGCACGATTATTTCGCGTATTGATTCTACGGTCAGGTTGAACGTCAATAACTAGGGACTAGAAAATTTCGTGAAATCAATCACCTGTAGGCTAGAATACATTGTACTATACATACTCAAGCCCCGACCATTTGTCCACTAGCTGCTACTCAGTGGAACAGCAAACAATGAACAAATATACGGGCCTTGAGTTTGGATAGTACAATGGATTCAAGCCTTTAGGTAATTGAATTCGCGAAATTTTGTCACTTTGATGATTAGACGACTTATGTTTTGACACACCTTTGACGACTGCAAGCCAGTGATAAATAAGGAAACAAGTCGTTGGGATTACACGTACTACACACTTGTACGGTTATAAGCCAATGTATATTCGATTTCGGCCAGTGAATATATAGGACCGAGAAGTCTAGGCTGTAGCCAGATGAATACACGAAATCCTCGTGCCTCTACCTATATGGCACAAAGAGTATCGAGGTGGTTACTGGATATGTAATGAAACGAAAAGCATTCATACTGGTACGATAATGTATGCACTGTTATGTGACAATAAAACTATGCGAAACATTTTTGAATGATTATTTTTAAAATTTTTTACGCATTAGTTGCGTTAAATAAGGTTTTAATGCTTACGAAATCAGAATTGAAGTGTGATGCGGAATTATCTTCAGTGCCCTGCTGTAAGTTTCAAATGTCAATGGTCGAACCAAATTAACATTAATTTACTTCACGTAAATTAGCGAACATAGGTTAACTTCTATTTAACAACAATGCATTTTAGCAAACTTACTCTCGTAAAAATTATGTCGAGTTCAAACAAGTTTAGAAGTTTTGAAATTATTGCATAAACAGGCTTCTTGTGACACACACACTTGCCCATGTTACAGTGTGACCAAGTTTTTATCTAATTTAAATTTTCAAAATAAAACTTTCAGCGAAATAACAATTTTCTGCGAATATGTCAGTGGAATTACTACGAGCGGCAGGAATTCACTTTTGAGCAGGGCCGTGCGCAAGTTAAGTGTTTTTTTTTTTTTTTTTTTTTTAACATCTCCCGTGCAGATACGTTTTAAAATATAATAG
>PNEQ01102685.1:0-13558 GCA_003012365.1 Medauroidea extradentata
TTTTATTTTATGCAGTGTTTACATTCACTAAGGGACCCTTAGCGAGTTAAGGGCCCGAATTTCGCCACTTAAACTAAGGGCTACTTAAAGGATTTTAAGTGTCCCTTAACGTTGGTGAAACAGTCATTTGTGTTAAGGAGCACTTAATTTTTTTTTAAGGGACCCCTAAAGTTTAGGGGTTGTTGGTGAAACCGGCCCAAGGTCTCGTATTAGGAGCCAATAAAATAGGGTCTCATAAATAGTATCAGTTGAATTAATAATAATTTACATATCTTTGTTCATTTTATCGTGAAAAGGGCAACGAATATTAATTAGAAAAAAATGTATGCCCAAAATTAAAACATATGGAACATATTGTTAGTAGGTAGTACAATAAATTTGATTAAACTAATATTTCTAATTTCACATATTTATTTCCGATCGTATAAGAACTCCAAAGTCGTTTGGCACTGTAACGTGCCACATCAATGCTAAATAATTAGAATTATTCTTCTATTTGCGTGGATGCATAAACATCCACATAGATAGTAGCTTTGATTCGTCTTTTCTATTTTTTGTTTCAGGATCCGCCTACAAAACGAAAGAAGTGGAACAAAGATGACATGACACGTGCTGTACGTGTTGTGCGAAGAGGAGACATGGGCTACAAACGTGCAGCGAAATACTTCAATGTTCCGGAAGGGACATTAGAAAGGTATGTCAAGGACACATACAAAACTCCCGAAGCTCTAGTTAATGTTCCCCTAGGCAGACAGCCAGTTCTCACTACAAATATTAAAAATTTATTAGTTGACTACTGTGTTGAAATGGATGCACAGTACTATGGATTGAGGAGGGTAAATATTAAGACAGCTGCTTTCCAAATTGCGATTAGAAATTGTATCAAGCACCCATTTTCTAATGACGAAAATCAGCTGGTAAAAAGTGGTTGAGAGGATATCTAAAGCGTCATCCTAATCTGTCAGTTAGTACTCCAGAAGGAACATCTATAGAAAGAAATAAGGGATTCAATCCTGAAAGCATATCTGCATTTTTCAATCTGTACGAAGTAGCATTACAAAAATAAACAACAAGGCTCACCGTCTGTTTAATGTTGACGAGACAGGCATATTAATAATGAGACGATTTGTCTCCTGGTTCCTGTTTATCGACGTAAAAAATTTACGTTGCTTCACCTACCTTGTCTGAAGACATCTTGGACGAGCACCGTTAAACCGGACAGCTGTCTCCCTCTCCGGCGGGGCGATATGCGTCCGTCTCGATTCAGCACCAAAGACAAAATGCCGGAGTATTACTACGAACGTTTGGGTGACGAGCCTGCCACTTGGAGCGCTGCCTGCATGGCATCTCGGAAGTTGAAAGCTAAACTTTTCCTCGTACCAGAAGTATTTTTGTGGACTTTATAAATTCTATTTTGATTCCACTTCTACGACTATTTTAAATGAGCATTTGTTATTGGCTCTGACATTTTTTTAACTGTGTAATGTACGAGGAGTGGGGTTAGCCCACTGTATAAAGTCTAGGGGAGTAGCTTCAATTGGCAAGAAGCTGCTCCTGGACTATCCGCCCATAAGTAGAGTTTACATTACTATGGTAGCCATGTTTAAAGGTTAGGGAATTTGTTTCACAGGGAGACTAACTCCTTCAAGAAATTACCATAAACGTACAACATTTATAAAATTTTGTCTGAAGGCTTTGGAGGCATTGTGTTGTTTTTAAAAATGTATAATGGCTATAATGTGGCACTGTTTAACTTGGCATTTAAAAAAGGTTCAAATGAGAGTACATTTATTATAAAGAAAGGACATTATCTTCTGGCAGTTTTATGCCAAATTTAAAAGGGATATTTAAATAAAATGCATTTGTTGGAAAATATATATTTTATTGCAGGATCCCTTGTCATTACCAAAACCAATACATTTCATTATATTGTTTTTTTTTGGGGGGGGGGGATGTGTTTAGCGCTTTATAGTGGGTTGTTTTAATGGGGAAAGTAACGGAAACAAGATGTCTGGAGGAATTAAAAGTAGAATATTCTGATGTTGTCTCTACTAAGTTAGGTTATTATACTAAGAGTCCCATAGTGTTAAAGTTAAAAGATTTATAACCAGTTTCTTCTGTTCCTTACCGCTTAACGCCTCCAAAATTGAAAATTTTCATACTGTTAATACATTAAATGACAAATCAGGTTATTTTGGAGGATTTTGCTAGTATGTATTCTAGCCCTGCATTTTTACTGCCTAAGAAGGTACCTGGTACTTACCTTTATTATTTGTGATTACCGCACGTAAATTATAAAATATTCATTGATCCATATCCTTTGACTACTATATAATCAGTATTTCAGCATGTAGGAAGATCTCAATATTTTCCCCTTTTTGATTTAAATTCTGCCTTTTTGCAATGTGATTTACACCCAGATTCGCGTGAAATTTTGTCTTTTGTCACTCCTTGGAGTCAGTACCAATTGGAGCGGTTACCTATGGGGGTTAACTGTGGGCATCAGGCTATGTCACGAGTATTATTTTAAGTAATAAGTAAATATCAGTATGATTTTTACTCTCATACATTGATGATGTGTGTGTATATAGTGACAGTTTTGAAGATCGTTTAAAACATTTGCGTTTTTTTTTTACAGCTTTGAGGGAGGCGGGACTAACTGTAAACTCTGAAAAGGTAACCTGGACCAAAAGACATGTACGATATCTTGGATTTATTATTTCTGATGGTAAATTACTAATGGATCCTGAAAACATTAGACCTGTAGTAAATTTTCCAGTCCCTGTAAATTTAACAGAAGTTAGATGTTTTCTAGGGATGGTAGGTTTTTATGTAAAATTTATTCCTGATTTTGCTAGTATTGCTGCACCACTAAATGCACTGAAAAGAAAATATGTGTTTGTTTGGAGACAGGATCAGGACAAGGCTTTTAAGCAACTTAGCTTCCCCACCCGTCTCCATCTGCCCGATTTTGGAAAACCTTTTATATTACAAGTAGATGCCAGTTCAAAGGCTTTAAGTGAGGTTCTTTGTCAAGAAGTGGAAGGCAAGGGATTAGCCCCAGTGGCTTATGCTAGTCATTTGTTGACCCAAGGTCAGAAGAAATTTTCCGTGCATAAAAAGGAAGTGTTAGCAGCTATCTTTGGGATGTAGAAATTCTCAGATTATCTAGAGGGAGGAGAGTTTGAATTACATACAAATAATCAAGCATTAAGTGGGTTTTTGTCTACTAACAAACCCGCAGGTCGGCTAGCACGTTGGTTAGTGCGTCTTACAAAATTTACATATTCTGTTAAGCACATAGAGGGAATAGAGAACGGGGTTGCAGATTGTTTATCCCGCATGTTTGATTATGACGAGTTTCATGTATCGTCTTCATCGCAAGGTATGACGGTTGATACCACTGTTTCAGAGGAACACGTTACTGCATTGCAAGATTTTCCTCAAGCATATTTAAAACTTAAAGAACATCAGAGTACTGATATCGATTGTCAAAATATTCAAAAGGACATATTGACAGGTAACATTTCTTCATATGAACTAAGAAAAGGATTGATACGTCATGTAGATTCAAAATCGAAAACCATATGTATTTAGTATTTTTGTTCCAAAATTATTAAGGGTACCGATATTTCATTATTATCATAATACTTATTTTGGGGGACATTTTGGTCAAAGTAAAACAGCATCACGTATAAAAGCTATGTTTTATTGACCAGAGATTACCAAAGAAATAGAACTACTTGTAAAACAATGTGAGGATTGCTAAAAGGCAAAACCATGTAATGCAAAGATAGCACATTCTTACAGTGCTAAAGTAGTTTCTTTTCTTGGGAACGAGTGTATTTAGATGTGTTTGGGCCCTTACCTAGGACCAAAACCGGTTTTACTTCTATTTTGGTTGCAGTAGATAGTTTCAGTAAATTTGTTTTCCTTTTTCCTTTGTGTTCTATGAAATCTGTTGAAACATGTAAGATTCTTGAACAGATTTTCAGTCTTCGGTTCTCCCATGTACTTAGTTACAGGTAACGCAACATATTTTGTTTCGCTAGAAAGTAAAAATTTAGCATTTCGGTGGGGAACAAAATTGGTACAGGGTTTTATTGGAAGCTCATTATCTGATATCTAAGGGGCTCAGTTTAGTGGCAAATTGGCACCCAAGTTTTTAGGGCCATTTGTAATTAGGAAATTTTTGTCGCATGTGACGGTTTTGTTGGAGGATGAGAAATTACCTGGAAAAGTTAATAAGGCTCATGTCACTCAGTTAAAACATTTTGCCTATGATGTTAATGTGACTAAAATCTGATTTGGCGTATTCTCGTTAAGGTGTATATGGTTGGTTTAATAATAAGTATAAGGCATTTAGGAGTCATATATTGGTGCTATATTGTCCTATGAATATTATTGAAAGGATCATAATTTGTTATTATATATTTAATTATATGTAAGTGTTTTTTTCCTGGATATACAGGAGTATCTTCACTTTAAGCTTCTGCATCACCCCAGGGTTTCATCTTCATATTGTGTATTTGTAATTGTAACATTTCTTGAAGAAATTAATTTTCCTTGCGAGAAAAAAATTAAATATATATTTTTGGATAGTATTAGGGGCGGAAGTACAGGTAGTATGCATCTATTTCATCCCCTTGTGAGGAGTCAAGGGTTAGTAATGATTGTATGAGAAGAATTGTTGCAAACCAGTTAGTATTGCTTGTTTCTGGATGCGGCCTACTGGACCTTGCGATTGGCGGTGTGAGTTTAGTTGAGAGCATTCAGAAGAGGCAAAAGAAACCCGTTCCCAGGCTTGCTTTTGAATAACACAGTAGGTCTAAGATGTCCAAGACAGTTAAGAAACAAGGGCCTACAAAGCAGACATCACAGTCTAATAAGAGGAAAAAGAATTCATCTGAATCGTCTGACTTCAGCGATACAGATTTATTTCTCTTTGGCAGACACAACTGACAGTTTGGAATCTGATGATGACAACGAAGCTGAATGCCTTATCTGTGGTTAGTGGTATTCTCGCGATACAGAGGGTGAAGAATGGAGGCAATGCAGGATGTGCTACATGTGTGCGTATGCGAAGTGTGAAGCAGATGTCCATTTTATCTGTTTAAATGGTCGGAAATGCAAAAGCTTAAAAAGAAAATTGATTCACACAATTCACCAACTACACAATGTACATTTTTTGTTATAATCGTGATGTTTTTTATTAGTGAAAGAACGATGCATATGCAAGAACTGCTCTTGTGGTTTATCTATTTTTGTATGTTTTAGTGTAAAGTACTTTTGTAGTTCAACTATTTTTGTGTGTTTCGTATGTTTTAATGTGATATTTGTGTAAATAAAACTATTGTACTTTCATGTTTTGTATGTTTTAGCGTAATTTGTGTAAAGCACAGCATTGTATGACACTTTCTTTTGGGGTCTCATAATAGGGGCCCTCCATAAAATATTCAACTAGTGTTTCGGTTGCCATTTTTCTTATGCACTTTGTGAACTGGTGCTACTGTATGTTTCTATTGTCAGTATTTCATACTGTAAAGTTTCCTTTATACATTTCCATTGTATTAAACTATATTTTCCTCTTTAACATTTTCTACAGGTTTTTTTTAAAACCAGCGTTTCATTTTCGGGCACCTTACCTTACAAACACACACACACACACACACACACACACACATATATATATATATATATATATATATATATATAGTATTCTAACAGCAAAAAAGTACTAGATTATGTTATAAAGTTCCAACTAAAGAAGTTTTGCCCTCATAATAAACTTGAATTATGTTCACCACTTCCGTTAGTAACAGTAAACTGTCCGTTTTAAGGAGTTTCCCTATTAATAAGTTTGGATTTTTCAGTCCTTTCAGAGACTTCTTAATATTAGTGTTACTGTATGTCAAGTTTCTGTTACGTCAATTTCAAAAACCTAATCCTTTTCATAAATGCTTTAATTAAGTCTAAAAGCAAGTGGTTTCCTTTTTGTACGCTGCCAGCCATGGTTAATATAGTGATTGCTATTAAATGTAACAGTTGTGATTCATTATTTTAAATTGAAAATACCCCTCGCCTTTTATTCGAGACATGCTGCATTTTCGAGAAACAAGGAGACTTTTTTTTTTGCGAAATGTCATGACAGATATTGGATGTGATATATTGTATGAAAAGTTAATTTTAGTGGTGGGTTAAGAAATCTATACGTAATAAAGTAATTATTGTATTTATTCTACATTGCATAGTTATATTCTCAATACTTTCTTGGGGCCAAAAATGTGGGAACAGTTAAAAAAAATTAATCCCACTTGTCATGCTCATTTTCTAATGCGTATGTAACACATCTTACATTGTACATAGGAGACTTTGAAAAGAAAACTGCCCAAGTTGCACTAATGAATGAGTGAAATGTAAAACTGCTAGTGTTCAATATTTGGCTAATACAGTATAACAGATAAGCAATGAAGACTGCTGGCAAACAATCACAAAACCCATTGAAGAAGACAGTGGTGACAAAGGCAAAGAAACATATATAATCACTGACAACACAAGTACAATAACTGTACTCTTTCTTGCTGTGCAGTATTATGGGGACATAAATCTGTGCTTTTTTTTTTTTTAACTTAACTTTTCTCTACATTCTAAACTTTATGCAAACTTACATAATATGTAAACTAAAACCTTAAAAAAATGTAATATTCATGAGGATTCAATAGTTATATACTATGCAAGTTTTCACAAAATTTATATTAACTGTGAAATTCTTAAGTAGTAGTAGTTATGGACTTTCAAGTACTGTTTTTCCCATCAACTTATGGAAGATGTCATGTCTGTGCATCTTGTAAGGTTCCATAAATAGTTAAAGAATGTGAAATTCTTATGTTACAGAGACTACACATTAAAATTTTTTTAAAAATATTCGTGATTTTTACAGACATTCTTCAGAAATACACAAAGAATATAGTAATTTTTACGGAAATTCTAATGAAGAATATGCATTTTGAATTTACGAAGTCTTTTGGTAAATTTTCATGGAAATTCTTCTGAAATATATTAAGAAAATACTTTCATTATTTTACGAAGTCTTGGTAATCTTACGGAAATTGTTCAGTGTGATAACGAAGAATGCAGTTTATTTTACGAAGTCATGGTAATTTGTATTGAAATTCTTCTGTATTATAAGAAGAATACATTTTTTTTGTTTTGCGAAGTTTGGGTGATTTTCATTAAAGTTCTTCCATATTATACGAAGAATGTCCTTTTTTATTTAACGAAGTTTGGGCGAATTTTATTAAAATTCTTCTGTATTATAAGAAGAATACAATTTTTTTGTTTTGCGAAGTTTGGGTGATTTTCATTAAAGTTCTTCCATATTATACGAAGAATGTCCTTTTTTATTTAACGAAGTTTGGGCGAATTTTATTAAAATTATTCTGTATTATACGAAGAATATACTTTATTTATTTTACGAAGTTTGGGTAATTTTTACTGAAATTCTTTTGAATTATACATAGAATTTTTTTTTAATTTGACGGAGTCTCGATGGATTTTACGGAGATCCTTATGAAAGATACGAAGAACAAGTATATATAACGGAGTATCTGTACTATTGTAGCAATTTTTGTTAAAAATACGAAGTATCTGTTTTTTTCCTTGATGAAGTGCCCATATATTTAAGAAAATCTCTGGACAATTTGTAACCGTAGTCCTTCGTAAATTTACGGTTGAAATTTTTAACAGTGTACCTACCTTTTAAGAATTGTTAAAAATACTTGTTACTAATTGTCAGCTACATGTTTTGGGCGTAGAACTGTTCGTAACAAGTACAATACTCGTCAACTACAAGTCTTGTACTTGTAAACTTGTCAGAAATCAATTGTAATTATAAGTGTTGACTTGTACCTTCGTGATACACAATGTGTTCATTTTTTTTACAAGTTTATGAATGTTTAGTTGTTACTGACAAGACTTGTAGCTTTGTGACATGGGTCCCAGGTTTCACAATACGCTATATACGCGCAATTTCCATGCAATCTGACAATCTTGCATTGCAGATCAGAAACACAATTTGCGGATGTTTACGTTCAATGAAGGCGACAACGCAATCTCAGAGGATAGAACATGCTATATATATCGGTGCAAGAACACGCAAGTTATGTGGATAAAGCAACATGGCTGGCATGGTTGGCTGTTTGGAACAAGCTTGCGGTGCCGATATGTAAACAAACACATCAGTGAACTCAGAATGGAGTGGACGAGTGAAAGGGTTTTAAAATAACTAGACGAATGTAAGAAATACCCGGGACTGCATAACACAAAGTCGGCGAATTATTATAACAAGCATATGCGTACGTTGTCGCAAGAAATATGTCGGAAGTACGACCAAACACCAACCCAGATGACCTTAAAAATAAATTTAGAAATCTTCGCTACAGCTTTACCAGTGAATAAGGAAAAAAAAAAAAGAAAAATCAGAATAGAGTGGTGCCAGGCGTACGAAGTTACTTAAATATGCTATATAATATAAAATGTGTACAAATTTAATGTTCAGTCGTAGTCGGCCAATGAAGGCCATGTTACAGAAAAAAAAACAAGGGTTAGATTTCGCATCCTACTAAATTAGCAGTTGAAAATAGAAGAAATTAAAGACTCGTGGATTGTTGTCTGCAGTCAGTTAAACAGTAGACTACACTCTTGGAGGTTATTTTAGGGTTCATATGCACCCATCAAGTAAATTTATATTAGGTTAAGTGGTTTCTTGTTAGTTTTCCTAACGTTTTACAGGCAGTAGTAATGTACTGTAATTTTTGGTTTTCAAAACACAATTGAAAATAATATTCACTTTAATGATGTTTGGATTTTTTTGTTGCAGATTTACAAGCCTAGCCTGTATTACTATAATGACATGATGTTCTTAATCTCGCTTATCGTAACAAGGGTGGGTGTGTTGACTGACTCCACTACCTACAGAATCCCACTCTTTCATAAGGCTTGGCTCAAAATGTAGTCTAATTCTTGAATCAATATCCAGTACATCAGTAACTGTGCCCAGCCTAAATATTGACCAGTAGTGGAGCCAAACTGAGACTGATACAAAGTGTAATCTTCCAATGCCAAATGTGCTGGTTAGTGATATGACATCTCAGTCAATGTCAAATGGGATGAACTCCATTGAAGTAGATGAGACTGTTTGCGAGGTAGGTTTAGGCCAAAATATTTTGTTAGTAGTGCATGCTTACCTTGTCAACAGACAGCACTTATTAAATGCTACGGGCTATACCATAACCTAAGTTTTGATATAATACTAGGCTCCCAAACTAGGGCCTGAATTGAAAAGCAACCAATTACTACATTTTTGCACAACACAAAATGCCAGCCAAATATAAGTTTTGGTCTAGCACTTCAATGGCCATACCCACAAAATTGTAATTAAAGTTGCTTGTTCTTAGCCAGTATCCTAAAACTGTTATAATAAATTATTACAAGACCATTTATTTAGTAGTCGAGTTATAATTTTTCTCGTCATAAAACAGTTTTGATATAAGTTGTAACAATGTAATTGTTCTGTAGTAGGGACCTAGGTATTGTTTGATGTGACCACAATTTTTTTAAAGCGAGATGATTCTAGCAAAAGTTAACCTTCCAGGAAAGTAAATGGGAAGGGAGAACAGCCATATTCGAAATGTTAAGAAAACTTATTTGGAAATATCTGTGTGACTTACTAAACGATTTTCCTAAGTTTCTTTGCTGCCTAGAAACACGTCTAATTAATTTTATCTGAATTTATTTACAGGTGATGGAATGTACAATTTCGCCGATAGATGGAGCAATTATTGCAAATGGCAGTGAAGTTATCAGGAATTCAACATCTCTATGCCTTCCGTCCCAAAGAAAAACCTGCAGGCCTAAGCAAAGACATGTTTATTCTCAATTACAAGATGTTGGTACATAAGTGCCTCCCCAAAAGGAAGGTATGTAACAATTAATTGCAGACAGCTAACAGTTCTTCCAGTTCGTCATCAGAAATACATACTGTGCAGTCAGCAAACCAACGATTCGCACATGTAATAGCCGATATCTTGGATGATATAAAAAATAAAGCAATTGTCGTTCAGGCAAAAAAAAATGACTATTGCTTTAGATGGACAGGCAAATGATGTGAAAACAGAAAACATTTGCAGCTTTTGAAACTTGACTTGTGTGTCTGCGGATATAAGGAGCAATGTAGTAAGTTAACACGTTTGCAACTTCTGTTATGCTGTTTATGTGTAGTATTCATGTCTTCCAGAAGTAACATAACTTTCATTTACAAATTTTGTGAACTTTAGATCGTTATCGGTTCATTTATTTGTTTTGTACCATTTACAATCATTAATAGCCAATTGTGACTTGAATGTGACATTGTGGTATGCCGTAGTTTGAAATTTACGTGCTGTGAAGTAAAAACGTTAAATGTTTGTTAATTTACTCTTACATTTACCATGCCCGTAATAAGTGTACCAGCATGTTAACAAGTATTTCGAAAATTTTACTTTAGAGCACTATACTTTTTCATTCTTAGTATGTTATATTATCATCATCAAATATGTATGTTAATGATTGTAAAAAAATTTATTACAATAATATCATGCAACTCTATGGACTTGTTTGTGTATTATGTAACGTAAAAATAATTCTTGCAAATACATAGTTGTAAAGTCTTAAATTTATTTTCAAAACACATATTTACAAGTAACAATTTATGATAAATACACAGTTTGTAAATTAATTTTTCTGTTAGTTTTGGTTTTGCAAACAATATTAAAATTTTTGAAGAAAATATGTGTTTACTACTGTTAATTGTTATAACATTCATACATTTCACTATAAGTTTTGCATTCCACATAATACTAACAAGAATACAAACACAAGAACTCACTAATATACTTATAGTACTTTAAAACATGTGATTATTATATAAAAAGAGATTATTTGTTGTCAGTTAAGTATGGCACTACAGACATAATTATTTCACTTCACATTTCTTTTTAAAAATGGTTACATTTTCCAAATAATGGATTACATTTTGAAAAGAAAGGTGAACTACTTTATTTTATTTGTGTGGCCCACAGGAAAACTAAAATATTAAAACAGAAATAATTGCGCACAAGTACTCACACGATGGTACTCGCAGATAGAAACACACACACACATAGGACGAACACATTTCTCTGCGGACGCGCGGTCACAACGTTTCGCAGACTACATCTGCTTCATCAGGCGAGTGTGCCTCCACTCACCTGATGAAGCAGGGGGCTTATTCTAAGTTATTCGTTTCGTTTCATTTCGACAAAAATCTTCGTTACTTCTCGAATTTTCGTTACTTCTCGAGTGTTGGTATTCTAAGTGCTCGCGAGTGGTCGTTTGACGTCACTGCGTTCGTTACCTATGGTCGAAACGGAACGGAAAGGAACAAGCCTTCGTTTAGCGTTCGTGACGGAGTTCATGACGGAGTTTTGAAGGAGAAAATGGCGATTGTGGTGTGTGAGGTTTTGCTATTTGAAACTACGGAAAATAATAATCGTGAAATATCGTGTAAATAGAAATGCTTTCGTGATGAGAAATTGTTTATTTTTAATTGCAAACGGTGTGTTAAATGTTTCCTCCAACGATGGCTGAGAAGGAATGTTTGTTATGTTTTCACAACATAGCCTAATGGATTGGATTACCTGTGTATTGTAGGTAAAGTACAATAGTGTTTTGCTCCTGCTGTTTTTAAAGTTGATGAAGAGACTGAAACTGTAAGATATTGATACGGTGTATGTCGAAATTTTAAGGTATTCTGTGCCTCGTAATTTATTCATATACTTTGGCAAAAGTGAGTTTATTTTTTAACAGGCTATTGAATAATCCCGAACTTGTCTAAACTATTTCAGTTCTTCTAGCCTACATGTGAAATATTGAAGGCAATGACATACAGCCTGGCTATTTACAGTTTCAGTTAAATTTAATTTTGAAGGTTATGTTTCATTAAACACAGCTGAGGAGCAAGCACACATTGTACTTATTCACAGGCATGCCCTCCATCCCAGCCTGTGAGTGAGCAGAAACATTTAAATAAACCTTGGTAATATTTCAAGTGAATCGTTTTTATTACACCAGCATTTTGCATCGCGTTGATAATATAGTAGGCCTACTTCACGATTATTATTTACGAACGTCCAAACCTCCGAACAAGTTCAAATGCCACATTCATTCCTGTTTTACACAACTCCCCCCCCCCTCATGCTGATGATTTCACAATAAAATAAATGACAATTGCCATGCTTATGTACGGCTGCAGTGTATATTAACCTGCAAGTGAATTGATGGGATAGTGAATTTATATGCGGTTATATGCATACCTGAAACCAAACTGCCAACTGAGTTAAGTGATTTGTGGGCCACTTGTCTTACTCGCTAACACAGGTCCTATATAAAATGTCCCATTTAGTTCTGTAATAAGTTTCCAACTTTAGCTTTACATGCAAAGTAGCTTCAACATCTTGTGAAATAAAAATGTTCAACACTCTGTTAAGCCTAAAATATTTGTTAAATAGTGGCGAAATTAACCATGTAATAAGTACCTTATTTCTATAGTACACCTTTACAGTACATTGGAGTGTGCGGTGGCGGTCTGGGACCCGTACGTGGGAAGGGAAGTGGTAGAGGTGGAAAAAGTGCAGAGAAGGGCTGCTAGGTGGTTCACAAATAAGTGGAGGACACAGGGGGAGAGAGAGGAGGATTTCAGACCATCAGTAATGGTGAGAGGACTGGGGTGGGGCACACTGCAGGAGAGGAGGAGAGTGGAGCGGCTGGTAAGGATGTTTAAGGTGTTGAGGGGGGTGGGTGGGTGGGCACAACTGGGTGACAAGATACAGAGAGGTATATTCAGGGGAAGGGGTGATCATGAGTGGAAGATACAGAGGGTGGGGAAGAGGACAGAGAGAGGAAAAAACACTATGATGGTGAGAACGGTGAAGGATTGGAATGAATTGGCGAGGTAGGTGGTTGAGGTGAAGGGAGCGAGGGATTTTATGAAAAGGTTGATGGGGTCGGAAAATTGAGAACAGGTAGGTTAAGCAAATCCTTGCCACAGGGCTGAGGCCCAATTCCAAGAAGAAAATTACCTAAATTTAAAAAAAAATTAAAAAAAACATTAGAAATTTGTAAAAGGTTATGTAAATAAATTAAATGGTACACCATGAGCAAAGGTATAAATATTAGTCAGAAGCTATATTTAATAGGTATTACAATTCACAAAAATAAAGGTATAGAACAATTTCTTTTCAATAAAATTTAGAAATTTATTTGCTCTCCATGGACACCATTAGTGTGACGTCACACGATGATGCTGGTTCCAAACAAACCCTCTGGGCCTATGCTAAACAATGTTATAATTTTTTGCCCATGTTCATAAAAATCAAGTATTTGAGGAAGTGAGCGAATTCTGCCATTTTCAGATTTAATTTATATCAAAGAAGTTATGAACAGAGTCTAATAGATTATTTTGCAGTGTACTCGGAGTTATGTA
>PNEQ01102686.1:0-13560 GCA_003012365.1 Medauroidea extradentata
CATCAACAAGTACAATCACAAAAACGGTAAATACAACTTTTACAATATTCTCAATATTACGTTTATGGACAACACGGCTCACAATATGTATTTAGAGGTCCCCTTGGGCGTAAATACAATAGGCCTAACTCTCAAAATAAGCAAATTACGGGGCCGAGCGTAAAATATTAACTAAGCACCTACAAGGGTGCGTCACACTAACCCAGCCAACGGAAAATTATTTGAGTAAAATTGTATCGTCATTTATACAGCCGAGTACTGATTGATGATCTTGTTAATTAACTCACCTCTTCGATTTTCTTTCCAATTTATTTCCTTCTTGGAACACTGTCTTCTCGACCTATGGCTTCCAGCTATCACAATCACAGTTATTAAACTGAATTATTTTGTATTTGAGAACCAAATATTTAGTTTTGTAGGCATGCTTTTTTCTGCAACGTTCCGACCACTTTGGACTGTCTCACTATTTCATAGCACAATAGTTCTAAACACCTATATTTAAAAATTATTCTTGTTTTTGCATGGGTAATTTTGCAAAAAAATCAGCACTGATAACTCTCTTTGAAATATTAAAACACTTTTGGAAAAACATGCACCCCCACAAGACATTGACAACTCAAAACAATTGCTTTTGACGCTTACATGAACTTTACTTGTCTGGCGGAAACCTCTCCAGATATGCGTGAGGACTTGGGACAGTGCTGGCCATTTCTTGTAAAATGAGTTGGCAATAACTCGGCCACATTCCTTGCTCCTTGCAGAGAGAGGGAGAGTGAGAGAGAGAGAGAGAGAGAGCTTGCTCGTCGTTGTAGGTACTGTTAGACAGATGTGCGTCACTTGGGCAGGTGCGTCGGAGCGAAATTATTATGTTTGCGGGCTGAGAGGGGGGAGCAGAGTAAGAAAAGTTTGAATTTAAAGGTGCGAATTGGTGCAATTTAGATGTTTCCGAACAGAAATATTGGGTATAAAGCTGCCATAATCACAGCGAAAAAAAATTTCAAATAAAGTTACAAATGTAATAACATATACCCCAAATCTTTGGGAGGGGGAGGGAAAATAAACTTTTCTCTTACACAAATGAGTTAGGGGGCAACCGCCCTTGCTGCCCCTGCAGCTCCGGCACCACTGCACGTGGTTACTTAGTACTTCTCCTTTCTCCCGAAAACCAACACCACCCCCTCTCCCTCAAATTTACACAACACCCTCCCTTCCTTAATGGTAGGCAACAGCCTTCCCCCCCATCCACCGGCAGGGTCAAAAGAGGAATAGCAAAAACTTCCAACAACTTGTTTTCTTTTGAATCCCGTCCCAATCAGTCATTGCTATTTTCCCCACATAGAAGAATCTCTTTGAACTTATGAATTTTAAATAATTTTTCCCGTTTCCCCTTCCCCCCCCCCCCCCTGAAATTTCTATGACACAACCAGCATCACCAACCCCCCCCTCCCCCTGTGGGAACCCCTGTCTTCTAGTGCAGCATGTTGTAACTGTAAGCTGCACTGTGTCTCTTGTTAAAATTTAGATTTAAAAAATACTTTATTTTGCTTACCTTGGATATTTTAGTATTGTATGCTTGTACGACAGTGTCATACTCTTTGAGGCAGGAATGTTGCAGTTTTTGTTTTGTTTATTTGCTGTAGCTTAGCAATGATATGACATGTACAGAACTGTGCTGTGGCCGCATGGTGAAAGGCAACTTAGTCCCGCTGCTGTTGCGAGTCTTTGAGCGCTGGGAGCGTTACGATGGCAGGATGAAGCTGCGTATATGTTCCTTCACACTTTCCACGCTGCAGCACGTTTGTCAAACAAGTGAGTTCTCTACCACTTACAATACTTGATTTATAGCACTGTCACAGAATAAATAAGTAGTAACAGAAGCAACATGACGTGGTTTCTATTGTGTTCGTTATCTCTTTAGTTTGTCATGCTGTTGGAGTTTGTGAATATTTGGTTACACTGAAGTTCAGTAGCCCCTATTTTACAATCTGTGAGGAAATTGACTCGTAAGTAACATCACATTTGCAATTTCTGAATATGTATGAGATACGAACAAATTACAGTGATTTTTGGGAAGAAAAAAAAACAGTTGTTTAAACCAGTATCTCACATTCCAGATGGCTTTGTTTACATGCCGTACTCCCCCAAGAGCTGGTACACAATAATGGTTGAAAAGCTCCTTTATGTCACTTTTGATAGATAGTTATTGTCTAATATTAGCTGTTAATTTTTTGTAATATTTTCTTTACTTCACAGGTCCAGCTTGTCAATTAATGGTAACTGTAGTATGTTATTGTTACATGCTAATGAACATTTGTAAATAATCATTAATTGCAATTTATTGCATTTTGCATACATTTTTCTACCTCTAAAAAAATTACATTTTAATATTATTTGCTTACTTATTTGTTTATTTTTTGACATTTTCTTTGAATGGCTTCATCAGATTGCTGGTGTCGTTAGATCCTGTATTATTCAATTTGGTTTTGCATTGTTATTAAATGGATTATTACATTGTGGTATGTAAATATGTACAGGTAATATATATTAAAGTTTACATACACGGCACATGATGACAGGTTTAACAAGTCTCTCATCTCTCGACAGTAATGTGATGGCGTGGAGCTTGGGTGTGCCTAACAGATAATAGGCTACTTAGAGTAAATCACCCTTCGGCTCATTGCATATAAATGTAGTCACGGTCACAGTCTGTACAGGTTCGGCACAACAATTTTAAATAATTCTCCAGCCAGAGTCTTGCTAGCACATGTAGTTGCATTGTTGTGGAACTGTTTTTTAATAATTATTGGTTTACATCTTGTTCATTGGTTTCAAGATTTGTAAAATAATTAGAAGTTGTAATATAATTTCACCAGTTTCTTTCTGTTTTCTAGGTACCTTTCTTTAAGCCAGTAAAAATCAACTGTTACGAAAACATTCTCAGTTTTAATATCAATCTAACCTCTGTTGGTGGAGAAATTGACAAAAAATTATCAAAGTCAAGAGCTTCCAGGATATAAATATGATTTATGAGTAGCAGTTAAACTGTGCAGCATACAGTCATTACTTTCTTCATGTGCATTGAAAGAAAATTTTTTACTATGAGAGCTATACTACTTGTTTTTATTTATTTGTCATAACTAGATAAACAATTAGTCCCATTTCGTAAAATGCACATACAAATATCTCTACTTTTTCTCCTTTTCACTTCCTTCCATTGTTCATACATAATAGATATGTACAGGATGTCCACAATGTTTTGTTACACCCCCCCCCCCCCGTATGTAGCTTATGCATATTGTTATGGTATTATGATGTTATGGTATCTTGTGTTGTAACATAACCTTGAGTATCCAGTGAATCTGCTTTGGGCTCCTTCATTGTCATGGCAGAGAATAATTTTGCGCCAAGTTCTGCGAGACATTTTCTGAAGCATTTACGGGCTGATACGAGCAAAAGCAAGTCTCACTGCATCTTTGAGTTCAGCTGTGGTTTCGTAGCAGTGCTGTGCAACACATTCCTTTATGAAGCCCCAAAGGCTATTATCACATGTCGAGAGATCTGGGCTTCGAGGTAGCCATTCAAGTGGAGCAGGCAGCACTGCTGAACCTCGGCCAATCCAACGATTCCGAAAGACCTCGGCTAGGTATTCCCTAACAGAGATGGCATAATGGGCTGGCACTCCATCTTGTTGGAACCTCATATAATTCAAAACACCAAGTTCCTCCAGTTATGGGACAAACCAGGTTTGCAGCATGTCCAGATAAGTGGTCTGGTTCACTGTTCCATCAAAGGAATATGGTCCAAACTAATGTTAATTGTTCATTGCAGCCCATATCATCACATGTGGAGGATTATATTCAAATTCCTCGATATAATGTGGATTTTCCTTGGACCAGAACACAACATTCCGTGATTGACAGCTCCGATAGATGGGACATTCATCACTGAAAATGACCTTTCCACGTTTTGGGATTATGTGGAAAGTCTGAAGAAGCAACGTACATGCATCCTGTCTGTGGGCTTAATCATTGTCTGATAACTCCTGAACGAACATAGGGCGATATGCGTAAAGATGCAGGTCCATGTGTTTATGCAGTGTCGATTGCGGTATTCCAAGCTCTGCTGTTCGTTTGCGGAGCTACTTCTTTGGTGATGTCAGTAGTGATTCCTCGATTTCCTGACATTGTTGAACTTTGGTTGAAGGTCTTCCAGTTCGTGGTTTATCTTTGATGTCCTGTTTCAAAGAGTTTGTGTTCCCAACGCAGAAGAGTTTGTTTTGGTGGCGCCTCTTTGTGGAATCTTTGTGGGAAATCGGCACACACTTCACAAAGTGTCTTCCCAGTATGAGGACGCTCGCGTGAACCCAAATATTTACAACAATCCTCTGTTCCAGGGTGTATTTGCTGGTATCACACATGGTTCACATTCCTTGTGTGCAACACAAGCCAATACGTGCCATAAATCCACTGGATACTTAAGGTTATGTTACAACACAAGATACCATAGCATCATAATACCATAACAATATGCATAAACTACATACATGGGGTTAACAAAACATTATGGACATCCTGTATAACACAACTTTCACCTCCAAACTTGCATACATAACTAAAAGCCAAATTTTATAATTAATGCCATTAGCTGAGCACTAAGCATGCATGCTTGCCTCCAAATGTTTAGATTTTTGGATATTTTTCACTACTTTTTAAAGAGCAGTATGTTTGGAATATGGTTTTTTTTTAATGTGCGAGAATGTAAGCAGTTTTTATTGTTACTGGTCTTTAAAATTCAATGAATTATTGTCAACATGTGTGTTTTTATTACAGTGAAGGTATTGTGCTAATATTACAGAGGCAGGTCGCAAAGCAATACGCAAGAACAGCGGATTAGTGTTGCTGCATAAGTTCAGTAGTGTTTGTCCCGACGACAAGATGTACGACCCTCTGTTGTCTCGAGTGTGTGCCATTGTAAACCTGTGTGCGGAGAAACATCAGCTGCCGGTAACAAACCTCCTGGGACCTGGCTCTTTCACACTTCCTCCAGGCATTGACGTCATCTATACAGGTCTGTCTCTGGTTATCTGTGCTGCTATTTATTTAAACCTATCTAGGAGCAATGGTGTTTGAAAACAAAAATTTTTTTAAGGACTAACGTGGACTCGAATAGCAGAATTACCATATTCTTTAAATACTATAAAGTGGCGTTATTTCGCACCCCCATAGGTATTTTTGCACTGCTAGATTAATTTCATTCTATGTGAGAATTCCAAGATATCTGAGGTACTGTTTATTGTTAAATGTGAAATTTTGCAAATATTTATTTAAAACAAAAATGTCTTGTGTAAAGTAATTATAGAACTAGGCTAAGTAACCACACTTTACGGTGTACATATTATTTGCCTCCTTTGCAAAGTTATTTAGAGTCCTCTTCCAATTATCTGCAGTAATCAAGAGGGCCTGTGTCTCAAATAATTGAGAAACTCAGAAAATTTAAAATTGTGAATAAACAAAATTCATGGGTAATCTAAATTCAAGGATAGTTCATAATAGTGGATAGTCACAAATTTTGGATGGTTGATAAACACGGATAATAAAAATTACAGGCACTATACTATGCTTCTAACATTACAAAAATGACTTGCAAACATAGTAAAATAGGTATCCACTTACAGTTGAGGCTCGTTTGATGAAGGTCGCTGTGTAGTTAAGTTGCTGTTGTGATGCTGTAAAATTTAAGTGAGGTTTTAAATTGATGTCCTCTCTAAATTTGGGAAATTATAACTTTGCTGTATAAATTTGTTAAAAATTACCTATTATTTTTAGATGTCGCAGATAAGCTGAAAGGCGAATACTCAATAGTAGTGAACTGTATTTTTATATATTTGCTACTAGTATTCAGTTAACTGACAAAAGTATTTTTATTAAAAAATTAAGTGTTATAGTATTAAAATTGTGTGGTGAGAGAATAAATACAGTAGATATATATATATATATATATATATATATATATATATATATATATATATATATATATATATATATATATATATCATGTCTGTATATTGCCAAAACGGCCAATATCACATTTGTTGCAATGTGATATTGGCACATTAAGCAGTGTGCCGTAAGGGCCAATATCACATGTTTCAAAATGTGATATTAACCCTTTTAGCAATAAACAGACAATATTTATTTTTTATCAGTTTAATATAGTTAATGAGTGGTACTGTTGGAAAAGTGCCTTGTTGGTTAGTAATTGTTCCATGGTCCTGTTGTTGAGACATAATAATTGGTTTTACAAAATGACTGTATTTTAGTGTGTACTAACATGTACTACAGTACTGTATTTTGTTTTGTGTTGTTAGTCAAAGTGTTTGCAGCAATTCAGATAATTTTTAGATCACAAGTAATTTAAAAACAGTTGAAGTAAATTCTGTTGATAGTTGCATATTTTCCTAGTATGAAATTTTGATTATTTGCAGCATTCTGATAGAGAAAATGTTAGCAAATTGGAAAAGGAGAGATTCAATACGAGATTCCAGCATGTCCTTGTTGGGAAGCAAACATTGCATTCGTGAGTCACTTCAGGCTATTTTTGACTCTATTTGATGGCATTGTTCACAACATGACAGTAGCATCACAAAGTAATGTCATCCAGCCTTTTATCCTCGTTTGAAACAGGGGCCCGTGGTGGCTGAGGGGTCAGGCCTCTCGCCTCCCACCAAGGCGATCCAGGTTCAATTCCTGGCGGGGTTTGTCCCCAGATTTTCACCTGTGGGAATCGTGGCGGACTATGCTGCTGGTCGGCAGGTTTTCTCGGGGATCTCCCGTTTCCCCCGCCCATTCATTATAGCGCTGCTCTATATTCACCTCATATTACCCTTCACCAGCGCTAAAGACCTCGATGTTAAGCGCTTATCAAAATCTCTCACTCACTCGTTTTAAACAGTGGTAGCTGACAGGCGATAATCAGTTGGAAGCTTGGAGTCCAAGACATTACAATGTATAACTAAGTGTCATATTGTGTTCTGCAAACACCCTTGGTATTTCTTATTTAAATTATGAAATTTAACCTTTTCGTATGGAATTAATTTTTGCTCATAAAGGAGACTGGTAAAGGGTGTAGGATGCTGCTGTATCCCTATTGGTTACTATTACTGCCACAAGTTGACAGTGTGTCTCTCTTTACATTTTTTGTCTTGTTAAGTCAGAGATGTGGCGAGACATTATGGTCATGAAGACATAGAGTGGTGTTCTTGCTTGCTAAGAATAGATAATAAAATTAATAATTAGGTGAAAACAATTATTTTATGATTGTCTGTTTTAGAAAAGTCATAAGTAATTTAGCTAGCTGGCACAAATCAAGATAAAAACTGGATACGTTTTCCTAATCCATTTCTCCTGTATGTCGAGTCACATATTTTACGTGCAATAAGTGATATTGTCAAATTGTGGCATCTGGCGTCTTTAAGTGTGATGGGTGCACAGATATTTTGAATAAACATGTTGATTTGACGAGCAGGAGATACAGATGAATAATCGCAGATAAGCAACATATTTACAGCTGGAATAGTCATATCTGGAACTCCATGTGGGCACACAATAGTTTTCTAGTGAACTACGTACGTTAGTTTGGGTGATTTATACTTTTGGCTAAATGCGCGAAGACAACAAACCATGTAAACTAATATTTGATTAATAGATTAACGTTACATGGAACATAGTATGTACAGTGGTTTTGTATAATTAATATTCACGCTGAGTGTCACATGGTAGTAGAGTGATGAACTTGCTATAGGAACAAGGTCAACATTGTCGTCACGAGAGACTAGTCCTGATTCTGAAGACGACAGCAGTGATGAGGGTCCATTAGATGATGGGGAAGACATGGAAGAAACATCCAGTGAGAGAAGAGGTAGTGGCAGTCTGTTAATGCTGTCTGCACCGTCGCAGAGAGACTTGTGCGACTTGATGCAGTAAGCTCAAAATAATGTACTAGTATTTTTTTTATCAATACGGTACTTTGTGTTCTTTGATTCTGAAGAAAAACTTTGTGGGGAAATGACTGCCAGCCGAGCCATGCACATTTCATTTTAATATATCCTATAATCAACTTTACGTGCAGTCAAGATAAGTTTGTGCGCAGGCACACAAGAAGAAATGCACTGTTTAGGATGGGAGATTGCCGCCATCTTGGATGTTATTATGTTGTATCATAATTTTTAGTTTGTATAAATTGTATCATAATTTTTAGTTTGGGTAAATTTGTGGACTTAATTTTTATTTATAGAGATATTTAATAGGTAGAGTTAGTGGTTGCCTTAGAAACATATGACCAAGATGATGTGTTGTGTTGATGCAGGTACAGCGGCCACGCAGTTGAGTTGCTGTCGATCAGTAAACAGCCGGAGGACCATAGTGGTAGTGATGACGACGGAGATGATCTGCCCTACCCTAGCTTAATGTTGTCCATCGTTGACAGGAGCGATGACTTTATGCACCAGGCTCACCCACACAGGCACAAACTGTAAGCTGTCACTATGCCTGTAGCACAGCATAATTACTACAACAGTAGAATTGAGTTTAACGAAATGGCACTGTTTCCAGTTATCTTGTTGCTAAATTGATGTCTCGTTAAAACAGAGTTGGTAAAATCAGGGTTCTAATGTATACGAGGTTTCCTTTCACTTCTTGCTTGTGGAAACTACAAAATACAGCCATGTTTCCACCTGTTTGTGCTGCCGCTACTGTTTGAAATGTGCATGTTTTTATAAATTGTGGGATTCAGAACAACGGCAACCTGTATTTAATAAGTATATTTATGTACAAATTACATAAAAACTGTTTTGAAAATAACATTTAATTTGTTTGTGATGAGGGATAAATTTATCTCCAATTACATTACTAAATTGGTAGCATGTTTTGTCTGCTGTTTCCCACTCAAACAGCACAGTATTGTTTTGGAATTAGAGTGTCAGCAAAGAGTCATAATTCACAGTTTAACTGCTTGTAAGATAGATTTTTTTTTAGTAATGGCACTTGCACGTTTGGGTGGGCCAAAGAAATAAATTTTTTATTTCAAAGTTGTAATAGTGAGGAAAAGTTGTGTATTATATAGAGGTGTGCGAATAGTTGTTTTAGTGTTTTGAGTAGTTTTCGAATGAATATTCATTTTTTCTAATAATTTTTTAATATTTTTCGAATAGTGTTTCTTAAAATTTTGGTATACATTTGCCAGTGCATAATCTTGAATTTACAAGGAGATATAGAAATGCACTTTGCTTTATTAATTTAAGCATAAAAACGTAGCATTTTTTACTTTGACAACCTTGAACATTCATAAAACATACGTATATGTTTTTGTTATGTTATACCTGTTCTTACAGCAATATACTGATTTTTCTCAGTTTTCTTCTTTTATTATGTTTGTGAGAAATCACAAAATTGTTTTTGTAAACAAGTGCTTATTACGGACAGTACTGCTGATCTAGTTTACTTCTTACCTACATGCATAAAGATAAAAAGTATTTTTCTGTAATATTTTTAGAAGAATTTAACTACAGAAATTTGAAAGCTAAATTATTGTGTAATAAATTATTACGATACTTCTATGGAAAATTAGTTCTTTGTGTTTAGGAATCAATGTAATGTTAGTAACTAATCTTATTTCAAACTAAATTTGATAAATAACGGGTTTACTTCCTGTGCGTTATACATTTGGAAACGTTCATAGAAGAGTTGCATAGAAATTCTGAACATGTTCAACTGGCTAATTATGTAATAAAATAAAAGTATCAGTGTTTAAAAAAAGTTTAACAATAGTACACTCACATTAATTACTTTGTTCATGGCCTTGCTTACTCACAAAAATGTTTACAAGATCACATTATTAGCTACGCATACAGTTATAGTATAAACTGCTGTAATTTCACCCCAATGAATACCTTGGATCCGCACTTTCGTTATATTAAATTCTTAATTGCAGATTACAACAAACAGGTGAAAATAATGTTTCCCCATGTTTTGGCCATTTTAATTCATGTTCCCACTCTTTGCGACATTGGTAAGATTTCACAATACTTTTAGTTTCTTTACTTATGGAAAATAATAATTATTAACTTCCCCGCAGCAAACATTTTATGTAAATGTACGGCACGGTGTTAAATGTAAACAAACAACGTTAAACACTATGTCATAGAGGTATGCATGGTAACCAGGTAGACATCAAACTTTCGCTGCCGCGATCTTGGTGATCACTTTCTTAAGCTGCGACGTGACTACCACTGCCGCCATATTGTGTATATCAAGATGTTCCATTAGCGCGTATCGCTTCGCTTCAAGTGCCAAGTATTCAATGATGAGTATCTGATCCAGCGTTGCCAACCGCACGGTCCTGACCGTACATGCACAATAATATCGCTGTATGTACGGACGTACGGTCCAGACCTATTATACTATTTGCAGGTCATTTTTGTAATGTTAGACGCATGGTATAGTACCTGGATTGTACGCTATTTGTATGGTCCTAGCACATTCTAGGAAAATATGTAAAAATGTTTTCACCCGATTAAAACTGACACAATTATTTCAACTAAATCCATTTTTAAAAAATCTAATGCACTACACTTTAAAAGGTATAATATTACATTTATTTCAGAACTTAATTCGATTTTAAAAAAACAACGCTGCAAAAATTAAAAGGCATTTTTGTAGCATGCCAGAAGCAATTTATTATTTCTTCATAAAAAAAAAAGACTTTGTTGTATCGCCATTCAAAAGCTTGCACACCCTACGGAACTTAAGCATTTTTGGCGGAGCTTTTAACATCGATGGGTAATGGAAAATTTGGAGGGTGTTTTGACAGTGTTGTAGTTGTCTGCATTTGCAGGCATACTCCGTATACCTACCGTCTGGTTGATTCAGTCGGGTGCAGTATGCCTTCTACAAATGTATTCCAAGGCTGTTGGCAACTAGGAAATGGCTGTACCTTGCTCGTGAGTACACCCTGTACCAATTTTGGCACTACAGCACTGTGTTTTGATGTTTTTTCCTGATTCCAAAATCACTGAAGCAGTACACACGTCATTGCCGAAAATCACACGAAAAAATTGAGAATCACTTAAAACAATCAACATTTAGCTGCTACAGTTATATGAAATTAAGAATAATGCTAATTATGGCATAAACTCGGCAGAAAACTCTAAAAATTGTAGTGTACGGCCCTGGAGCAAAAAATGCTGTCCAAACGACAATTTTGTACTGACATTTTTTGCTGAAGGGTTGGATGCTGATCTGCATGAGTATATCTATGGCCACACACGAAATGTCAATTCTTTCCGGTGTATTTATTTTACCTTTAAATACCTGTAAAAACAGGAAAATCCGTTTAAATTCTGTTATGATTGTAAGTAGAAATAGCCTTGTTACCAGCTCATATTGTTTTAAGAAATTGTTTTAAATTCACTATTCGAAATTGCTAGAATACTTTGAAATTTGGGAATCTAATATTTGTTTTTCAAACATGAATAGTACAGATTTACTATTCGAAAAATATGTTAAGTTTTGAATGTTTGCACACCCCTATATTATATAGACAAAAAAAAATTATCAAAATCAGTTGACATCTTCCTGTCGCGCATTGGCCCGAAATTTTGACCATATATGAAAAAACTTCGTGTTTGCAATTATTTTTTTAATGTTTAAATCTGATGTTTTCGTAATGTAATAGTTTGTAAGATCTTAACGTTGTGTTTTAATTTGGTTTAGATCAGTTGATTTCTTCCGGTAATGCATAAGCTCCAAAATTTGCCAAAATAATAAAAAAGTTAAATTTTTTCCATTTTTGGTATTTTATAATTAATTAGTATTTAAAGGTAATAGCTGTCGTATTTTTTTCACACAAACTGGTAATGAGGTAGAAAAAAACTGTCAAGTTCAGTCTATTTTCCGGTTTGTCAACGGCGTAGAAACTCTCGTGCACAAGCAAGCCAGCCAGACAAAGTCACTTGCCTGGCTGGGGCGAACGACCTTGGCGCTCCCCTTCACACCACCTTTCCAGATTCCTAGGATCACGCCACCTGTTTCCCTCCATTGTTTTGTCAGTCTTCATCTGTCAGTTGTGATTGCAGTGTATTAGTGTTTAGTTCGATCTCACTGTTTTCGTTCTGCAACTCTTGGCATTATGTGTTATGACATTGGTGTGTGTTGACTATGTGATGCGATGTAACAAAACGGTGACATTGTGGCCGAAAAAAGTAATAACAAGACAGGTATTCGACTGCCCCATTTTTGGTACTCCCAAAAGATCTGCCTTCAAACAAGCTGCCTATAGGAAAGGAAATTGTTCGGTGCTGTTCTCAAGAAAGGTACTATATGGCACTACAAATTAATAATAAGAGCATTAGTTTTGAACAAGTTACCAGTACAGTAACTAACAAAGTAATCAGCTGGTATATGAAAAAGCTTCTATCCCTACAGTTACAGATAAGAATCGCGCAACTTGTGACGCGTCGGCTGATAATTGAATGAAGATGAAGTTACTTACATCCTGGTCACGGCACCATAAATGTAGCACGTCTGGTGAACTTGAATGAAGATGAAGTTACTTACATCCTGGTCACGGCACCTGAAAATATAGCGCGTCTGGAGCTAACTGAGTGAAGCTAGCTTACATTATTGTTGACTTAACCTCTCACGTGGCCAGTTGTGATCGTATAGTGGTTTTGCTGTAGTCTATATAAAAATAAAAACTTGTTGGCATGACTGTTTTATTAAATAACCTTTTAAAGAAATCAACTTTACATACTGAAAGTTTTAGATTAGGGCTGTGCGGGATTCCGAGTCTCTGGAAATTTCTCGGGAAAAGTGGTTTTCTTGAATCCCGAGCAAGAAATAATATTTCCCGAGAAAAATTTAAAGTGTTTTCAAAAAGTATTTTATAAGCTACCAACCATAATTCGATGGATTTACTATTCAATTATAATAGTAATTAATAAATCATGCTGTCACAATTCGTTCGCAAACAAATTTCAGACGTACCTTGTCAGTTTACTCCAAAATATACTTGCGTGCATTGTGAAAAATATAAACGTAAGCGGTAGCTCCCGTGATATGTAAACAAACTGACGAGAGACATTATAAATTACTAGAGTCAAATAACTGTACATCATACATAAACGGGTTATGCGTGCAAATTTTGAGAAGCTAAATCCATGATTTGGTGAATGCATGAGATTTAAAAGTAAAATCACTATCCACAACACGAAACGAATGCTTGCTATTTACGTCGGCCATCTTTGCCATCGCGCGCTGCCAACTGTAATTTATTTTGCTGCCGAAACATTTCAATAATACGCCGTAAGACTACGTAAATATCACACAATAAATAAATTGTTTACCAGAGCTTTAATGTTCTTCGATATAAGAAGAGAGATTTCGCTCAGCTTCATCAAAGCCCATTTTTAAATTCCATAACCATCCATGCTGTCCTGAAGACAAATGGAGGTGTAGTTGGGAGTAAAGTAGGCTGCCATTACTGCTTACACATTTTTAATGCAGA
>PNEQ01102687.1:0-13559 GCA_003012365.1 Medauroidea extradentata
AGTGATAAGCAGAGTATTTATTTCAGTGGCAGAGTTGTGCTAACCAGTAGTATTCACAGTAGTAAAGTGCGAGAAGTCTAAATCAGTGTAAATTGTGTAAAGTTGTATATAGACTTGGAAGAAGACGATTTGTAAAGTGTTTGTGGACTTGTGTGCTCTGAACAATACAGATAACCAGTGAAACGCAGTTTATTCTTTTATTTTTCTTTTTTATTAAATGTCTGAATCGGAGGCTCGCTCGTCTCAGGAGGAGATACTGAGTCCTCGACAACAAGCCGCAAAAGCACGACAGCAGTTAGTCGCTCAACAGGACGTATACCCTGCCGGTCTAATCCCGAAACCACAGAAATTACCAGGCCCTGAGCCTACCCTATCAGAGCTCAGCGCTCAGTACAAACAGCTCCCGGACCCTCAGGCCCGTACCCGCACACACATGCGGTTCAGCAAGATACTCCAAGAGATTCAGCGCCAACAGATCCAGCTTCTGAGCCCGATTAAGACTCCCCCTAGGCCGGCTGTCCTGCACCAGAGGATCCAGGAGATAATCATAGAAGATCGCCGAATGCCCAAACGAACCGCCCCCTTATCGTACAATAAGAAAAGGTTGCTCCGAAAATTATTTTAATAAGGTGAGAGGACATCGACCTTACCCATATAGAGAATTCTGAAACCCCCTTCCTCTGCTCACACAAAGCATCCAGCATAGGCCCTACACAAGGGACGCCACTCTCCCTGGACACGCTAAGCTTTGATCGATCCACAGGAGGAGTCTCTTAAAGCTCTCTCCCCTAGCTAGCCAAATCAACGGTGCCTCACCTGTGGACCAACCTCACCCATTTAGCCTTGAGGAAGCGGGGCAACATGTTACTAATATTACGGGGCCGAGCGTAAAATATATCTAAGCACCTTGCAGGATGCGTCAAAATAAGTAGACAGAGGGCTAAGTTACTCTCAGGCTTGTACTTCTTGATAGTACACAACATGTGAAACGACAAACATATCGTTGTGTGAGTGAGTGGTTAGGCAACGTTTTGTTGGATAGGCCAGCTTCATCAGGTGGTGAGTTCGGACCCTTGTGGTCAAGGGGTGAACTACAGTGTGGGGGAAAAATTCAAATTCAAGAGATGTGAAAGAGTAGTGTATTCTGGTGCTATGATTGTGATTATCTGATATTGAGACCTTGGGATTGTTGAAATTTGGTTATGTATTGGAGCCAGTTCCTAAGACCTTAGTTCTGAGCTATTGTTTGTAGATGGTAGGGCTCTCACTACTGTGGTGTTGTAACAGGAGTCAAAGTTTTGCTCGTGTGATGCAGCATAGACTGTGACTGGTTTGTCAAGTAGGTCCACTTTTGCTAGACTGATTGCGGCTTAAATATACGTTAAAAGGTCTACTGCAATGTTTTTGTTGCAGCGCAGGGTAAATAGAATTGGAGAGTTAAAATTCAAAATGGAGTAAGTGCCAAAAACTTACTTCCGAGGAAAAGCAAGAAAATGTAGAAAACACATACTCACATATTTATTCAGAATGGCATAATTGAATTATAAGAATAGATCATTACTATATTGTTGGCCATTAAAACATCAGATTCAGAAATTCAAAATTCTGTAAGTACCTATTTAAATCTGAAGGTAAGCAGACAGATCTAGGTGCCATAACCACTGCACTTATTTATACCCTCTTGAATATCACTAGCCAAGCCACTTACTACATTTTGATAGAAATCCTATAATAAAGTTATTGTCTTACCTCTCTTTTGAAGATCATATGGTATGGCGCACAGGCCATTTTGATGGAATATTTGTGAAAATATTGATTCTAGCATTTAGTCCCTTTTGAATTTCAGCTCTTCAATTGAGGTTATACGTATTAGCAAATTTCACATTTTTCTTCTCAGAATTTCATAAGACCGAAAAATTAAATAATTCAGTATGATGACTGATGCCGAGCCTTAAGGTCATCATTGCTCTTCTGGTTCTACTGTTTTTGTGATATGTAGTTATTTTATAAGCCAAAACTAGAGAAAATATCGTAAACCTCTTAGGGACTGTTTAAAATGTTTGCATTGATAGCAATTTCTTTTTTTAATTGTATAGTTTCGACTGACAAGGCAATTAACAAATTTTTTGCTAATTACATAATTAACTAATACCAAAGTATTTACTTTCAGGAAAAAACTAGCTAACATAGTTTTATTTTAAAACAAAACTGCCAAACAAATTTTTGACTTCTGCTCATTTAGGTTTATAAAATAATTATCGCACAAATAGTAAAATCAGGGGAGCATGGCCGTAACCTCCATAGCCCTAACAGTTAAGTCAAATTAAATATTTATCTAACAAGATTTTATAATATGTGTATAAAAAGTTAAGAAATGTCTTCTTTTATTTGTTTTTATTAATATACTGTACCGTAACTGGCACTCTAACAAACGGGTTTAATGCCTAAATGGTAGCTTTGAAAATAAAAGGAAGCAGGTAAACAAACCATAACAATTTATTTATAGTTGGTCGTATTAAACATGACAAATCCAGCAGAAACCTGTACATTCAAAACCAACAAAACGCCTGAAGGGCAGCAAATGCCATGATGCAGGGGCAGAAAGAAAACACTAATACATAATAAAATAAGGTTGTTACAGTTACCTTTCAAAATCAAATTCATCCATCGACACGCCGTCGGCTAAAAGGTGCAAGGGAAACGAGGAGTTACCATGCGATTTACAGGAAAGGGGCCGAAGGACCCAAACACAAACGACTCCAAAAGAAAAGTCGAACTACGAACTTAAACTTACCGCAAAAGCAGGATAGGTGACGGGGCCCGGCAGACGGCGAGGCGGCTGGTATTAGACTGACTTATGCTCGAGAGCAAGGCAGCCGGCCGTGGCAACAAGGGAGGGGATGGGAAGGGAGGGAAAGAAGGGAGGGCGCCGAAGATTGCCGGGGAGACCTGAAGAAGTCCGACACAACGGGCGGGCCATTCAAACAGCCAGAACATTTCAAAAGGCCTCACACACGCCCGCCCGCCCGCCCGCACGCACGCTCGCTCACTCACTCACTCACTCACTCACTCACTCACTCACTCACTCACTCAGAGTCCCATCCAGTGACATCAACTCAGTCTCTTCAAAAAGGTTCACAAGAGTGTTTAACACCAGAATTCTGGGCGCTGTACCACAGCACCAGTACAATATAGTTTCCAGTGTTACTAGTATGGTTGTTTTTTGTTATAGCTCTCATAACCTTTATACTCAGTGAGGTCTTGCATTGGTTACATTCATGTTTTTTTAGTTGGAATAGTGATGATTGCTAGCAAAATGAAATAACTGGCATTGTATCAAAACAGTTTTGTGTGTTTGTTGAAATTGTGTTAGAAGCAAGCCAACAGCCAATGAGCTTTGACGGACATGTCCTCACCATTTGTAGCTATCCACATGTCTTTATAATAGACAGATGCAAATAAACTACTGTGAAACCCTCTTAAAAAGTTGTTTCCCATTTAAGAAGTATCTTGCTTAGTAACCAAAATAATTTTGCTCCTTGTCTATACAAACAAATCTAATGTAGCCCTTTTAACAATATTTTAAGTGGGTTTAGTAGTTTATATTGCTTTTATTTTTTTGTTTACTTCAGCAGTACATTTTTTTCCTACAGGATCGACAGGTGCGGCTGGCCCGCGACTTTTCACTATTCATGTGATTGATGCTCCAGTTGAAAACTTGCCGAAAGCCCACACTTGTTTCAACAGAATAGACATCCCACCATACGAGAGTTACCAGAAGATGTACGAGAAATTGACGCAAGCTGTGGAGGAGACATGCGGCTTTGCCGTCGAGTGATGTCCGTCTGTGATAATAAGGTGTTAATACTCTCCTGTGTGCCTGCCATTGGCAAAACTGAGGCACAGAAAATGCTAAGTTTGGAGCAGAAGCAAGGTTTATATAATTTTTATAATTTTTTCTAAATATATGTTAGGCTTTTTTACTATCCAGTTTCTGTACAATTTTAGGCCATAAATAAAGTTACTTCAAAAATTTTTCTGCCCGAGATAACTTTGGTGAAACAGGGAAGGGCTTAAAGTTCTCCACTTTTAGTTTTTATTTCCTTGTATTTCTGTTGTAAGATTCTCTGCTTTGTTAGCCACCTACATTAGCATGTAGGTTGCATTTTACTGTGTTCTTTCTGCTACTTTTGGGGTTAATAGCTCTTTAGTTGGTGTACAGAAAATCAATAAGCATGCAAAAGTGGCCAGTTTTGCTCATTTGCAGTATGCCAAATAGACAAATTTATTTTAAATTTTAAAGGCAATACCAGTGTCCAATATTGCAGAAGTATGGTCATCCCATTTTGTAGGATGTGTGTAGGACGACCAGTTTATATTGGTACAGAACCAATCAAAGCACACTTGGAAAAATGAGTAAAATCCACTGCCTGCTGTATATTGTAATTGCAGTGTCTTCTGTTTTGTGTACAATTTAAAAACCTTCTTTCTGTTTTAGAAAGAGTATCATCATTTGTTAACACCATTAAAACCATTGGAAACAGACTTTTTTTATAACAAGCATTATAAATGTAGATACTTATTCTGTGGTAGTTGTCATAGATCATGGTGCTTGTTATTGAGATAAATTATACCACATTTTAATAAAAGAACATGTAGCTGAGTTAAAAAAAACATGGAAATATAGTTACAATAATTGTAAACATAATTTAGACAGTTATTACAATTCTAAAACATGTACAGTTACATTTAACTGATTAATAAACTTTAATCTACAGTAAGCCATGTTGTATTCACTGAGTAAATGCAGTACTTATGAGTAAGTATATACATTTTTATCAGGAATGAATTATTCACAATTTACATAAAAACTATATCTAGCTAACCTAATTTTAAGAACGGCGGGAAATAGGCCGCTAGGCTAACGAAGTAATAAAACAGACAGAAGTACAAGTACTTACAGTTGATACTTGTAAATAGGTACACACACACAAAGTGACGACACACATTTTTGCGCGGAAGCGCGATCGCGACGATTCGCCAGTATTAAACTGGCTTCCTCAGGTGGCGAGACATATCACACCACCTGAGGAAGCCATTTTAATACTGGCGAAACGTCGCAACTGCGCTAACCTAATTTTAGTTTTCGATTGTTTCCCAGAATAACTTCAGGTGAATGTTGGATATTTTTTTAACTAAAAGCAATGGCCCTGTTCCCCTTTTGTCTGAGTCATTTGTTCTGTTTCTAATAATCTCACTGTTGACAAGGCATTAGGCACTAATTACTTGCCTACAGAAAAACAAATTATGGTAGACTGGTAGAGATTTTCGTAGGCAGTCAGTTTTTAGGTGGTTGCCTGGGTGGATGTATTTTAGGTGGTCAAGGCCTGGAAGTGCAGAAGTGGTGAGGATGGGACAGCTTGCTTATCACGCATCATCCTAGCAAGTCAAGAACTAGAGTACAGTCTTCTAGAAGGTAGCTTACCTCTGAGGCAGTAATTGGTGCCCCTAACATTAAAACTAAAAGTTTGTTGTGCATGGTAAATTCTGTACCAGGAAATTCCTGCCTCAAAAAGACCGCAAAAACATCCATTTACCATATTTGGCAAAAAATGAATCTTTTCAGGTTACTGGAGGACTTGAATTTATACACACAAAATGTTTTTTGAATGCTATGCCTGTGTGTACACTGATGTACCAGCATGACATTGACTCTATTGTCCATACCGTATAAGAATTCCATTATTTTACAGATCATAAAAAAGTAGGGCAATGTAAACAAAACATTATGTATCCTTCCACCACCATGTGCTTTCCAGCTGACAATCAAAACATGTCAACAGTAAAGGTATATTATGATTGCAATAACGTATGAAGTGGGTTGTGATTTTCTTGAGATTATTTTTTAGATCTAAGACAAATAATTTATTTTCAATACTAGAAGCACATTGATCTTATTAGGGTTAGGTGGGCAATGTTAATGAAATTATTACATATTACAGAAATGGATAGCCTACTCTACAGATATTAAGTTAATACAATTATTTAAAATTTAACTTTTTCTTGTATATTTTTCTAGATTTGATCAAAATTGTAACATTTAATGGTGTTACCAAAAATAAACAAACATGTATGGGCAACTTATGTTTTCTACCCGACATCTAAAAAGATTAAATAATAGTAGCTTATTTGGTTACTGCAAACTGAAGTTGCAAGAGCTCATTACAGTGCAAGCAAACATATTTAAACTTTAATAATAATTAAAATACTGTAGGCTAATTCATGCAAGAATTATTACAATTATTTTTCGTGTTGCCTTTAAGTTGGTTCTGTACTATCAGATCATAAAGCCGTATAGTTTAAGTTTCCATTTGTAGACTATTAAACAAACTTACCTTTTGTGGTAGGCCTACCTTTGAAATATCAGTGTTAGCCTATTATAGTCATGTGACTATTGTAGGCTATATAGCAAAAATTTGTGCTCTCACAACCTAAACGGAAATAATAAATCAATAAAAAGCGTAAGTAATAAACATGGGTAGGCCTAATTGCCCAGATCAGGTTTAAATATTTTGTTGATTAATTAACACATGTCATCAAACCAGTACACTTTAATGACCGGGAAATATATAGGTGTACGTCTTCTGGCCGTTTCTTTTGGTAATATATAGGCCTAAATTTTTGTAGCTGACGGTATGCACAAAACCTCACGTGGACTTTATATTAACCACTTACTTGCTTAAAACAAAAAAACACGGACATTTTCTTACAAACAGAATTTATTGAGCCGGCGCCTTGAAAAAGCATGTTTACATAGAAGACTACAACAAGAACCGTAGGTGATTACCCACAAATTCTGTTAAAATAAAAGTTAGGTAATATTTTTAAAATTTTATGTAGCACTTTTGTCTGGACGGATTACGTACTTCTTATTTAGCGAATGTTTTTGTAGACATGCCAGCTGAAGTTCCTGTCTTCCGAATCAAGTCTTAATATCCCGTTGTTAGCGATTACAAGCCGCGTATTTTAATCCCTGAATTGCAATATATTACAATTACATACATGCACAAAACATGAAAATAACACCGTACAAGAGTCTCAAACGAACACGAACACACGAGAAGCTCAACCTGAAACACTCACAACGCAAATGGCCGCTCTTTGTTTTGGTTGCCGGACGTCATAATATCCCATTGGCGATTACAGGCTGGGTTGTATAATCCACACATTACAATATATTAAATATATGCACAGAATATTACAGTAACACATAAGAATCTCAAACACACGCGAACGCGGTAACGTTTCACACTCGCAAATGGCCGTGCTTTGTTTTGTTTTGGTTACAGGTCGACTGATAACTGTGCGGTTGTTTGTAAATTAGTTATAAAATTGCGCGATTTGAATATAATAAAATAGTTAACTGACTAATGCTGGATACTAAGCCGTGTTATTATATTACGTTTCCTCCAAACGTGCGTACTTATTTTTCACGTATAATACACACTACTTTCAGCGTCGGCGATGGAAGTTAACCAATTTGTTGATCAGGGCTGCCACTACTACTTCATCAGGTCATACGGTCACGTCCTGTTGTTTTAAATGGTTGCCACGTGTCTGGCACGTGTTGAAAAAATTGGTAGCATCGGCTGTCAAAACATGGAATTCTTACATGGGATAGACAATATACTTGGTGCTATGTCGCTCTACTAGTTACTCTCCATACCCTAATCGAAGACAAGCGCTGACTGAGGTCCGGCTGCGAGACGCCGTATTATATGCGGGTATGGCATTAGATTAGTAGTTTCCCTGCTGGTTTTCCAGGGTAAGAAAGAGCTGTGCCGTATCCGAAGTTAATTTCCAGGGGCAGGTGTCCCATATGACCCAGAGATGCTTTATTTAAGGGGCTAGAGCACCACATTGTCACAAAAAAATAATACTGTACCTGGGAAAGTCCATTACCAAGGCACAGTCGACAACCATAGGTCGGTGATCAACACCTCTATAGGCACCTACCTTAGGCAGGTCTCCCACATAGCGACAAAGTGGACGAGTGCTACACACTGCTGGTCCAAAGTCGGGCCTCCCCAGGCACAGACACATACACCATGTCAACACCAAGGACTGGGTACCGGGACAAGTTCCCTGCGTAGCCACTCGTATCCTGGCTACGACGCCTCCCCGAACCTTTCCATTAGAGATGTCACCTCACCTGCCTCCTTTATACTGAATATGTGAGAAAGTTGTACCTATGTGTAAAAGAAACTCGTCTAATTATCAGTTGAGCCCTGTTTATTCACAACTATTACTCTCTACCATGCACAGCCAAGTCCCTTCGTGATACTGAGTGCCGTCTGTTGACCCAAGATGGATCCCAGCCATGGATGATCCTACGGACACACAATGTCCCTCCTCCGAAGGCACTCTCAAGGCTGACTGCCTGCTTATTATGTTTTTGGCTCCCGACTGACTGTATTTCTGTTATCATCTAAACTTCTTCTGATGCTCTCACTGTGCTTATAACTGTCTGGCCATGTCTGGAGTGATAGGGGGTCCCAACCTCCCTCCTGCAATGCAGCGAAGAAGTGGAGCTGGCTGGTGGTGTCTGCTGGCTTTCATCTTCCTGCCCTAATGGCCTATGGCTGTTTGAGATGCCGTCACGTACAACTTTAATTATGACAGTGCTGTATGCCAGTGCATTTCATCGCTGCTGCTTAAACTAGGTGCATTGTCTAAAACACCACACACCATATTTTATCTGCATGGAAACATCATCCCTCGTGCAAGTTGAGCAGTTTTCGAATAAACGTCTATTGGCCAGAAAGTTTAACACTACTCTGTGACGCAAACACAATAGAGGCTCTTTATAGGTAAATATAATCTCTTATATCGAAAAATGTTCATGTAAATACGTTACATGTTTTAAATAAAGTATTGTATAAAAATTTATGTATAACGTATAACTAACATGACTGGATTTATTTGCTTGGACATACTCCATTGTGAAATAAATGACTGTCAAAAGAAAATCAAAAATGAGACAAAACATCAATAAGTAGAGTATGCTTTAGTCATCAGGATGCATACACAACATGAAATTCCAAAACTGGAATCGGGTCAGGTAAAACAAGGAACACAGAAAATAAATTAAATAACAAAAATCTAAAAAGAAACCTGAGTAGACAATGCGACACAACAATGTGACGAAACAAAAAAACAGTAGATATCAGACACTTTAGAGAAATTCAGCAAAGACACAATGATGAGATGAAACAAAACACAGTACTGTAGTTTTCCAGACAGTCAGTATTATCAACTGACGCAGTGTTCGCTGAGAGTGAGGTAGGAATGGAGCTGCGTCGAAATGCTCTGGGCACCACCCGGTTAAGCGTGTAGCCGGGAACACGAGGCTCGATGGGTCGTGGTCTGTTCATGCCGATGTGCCCCTCTTTTACCTGGCGAGTCAAAACAGCTGCTTATTGGGAAAATCAGGGAGGAACTGGAGAAAACTACACCTTACATGTATTAAGCGAACCAGTTCCAAATGTCAAAACAAAGTAGAACACTGGGCCGGATAGTTGCACATGCGCGTTACGTAATTCTCGCTGGATGAATCAGAGTCTAGAAGCATGCCACGTCTCTCTCGTTCCGTCCGTCACGGCCGCTGCTTCCAGACTGCCTTCTTCATGCGCCGGAAGAGGGAGGGGGTGGCCAAGCCACGTGTCCTGCTCTGGCAGATGGCCGCGCGGCAGCCGGGATGGCAGGTGTCGCATGTCTGTGTCAAGTTCACACATGCCCTGCCGCAGTCACTGATCCGACACACACACTCAAGTACCGCACATCTGCCGTTAACAACCAGTGCACACCTGCCACCGACACACTCGGCGAACACCTGCCGCGAGACCAGGTGGTGGCCTTGTACGACAACACAACGTTTCGGGAACAGGAATCTGTTCCCATCATCAGATAGACACACAGAGTTCAGGAACACGAGTGTGACTGATGAGACTGGAAAACCCATGGGTTTATATAGGGTAAAGTCCCTTATCCTGCTCAGCCAATGGGGGACGAGCTGTCTCTTGATTGGTTGCGCAGCATGTATTGACTGTGATTGGTTGTTGTGGGTTGAGTGTTTTTGTTTTGTGCTGTAAGGTTGTTTCTCTTTTAATCAATGGGATCCACATATTTATTAATTCAATACTCTGTTGACTGAAAATATTGCTATAATAAAGGCTGATTCTTTTATTTTTCTTATGATTTTGTCTGTTTCCTGTGTAAGTGATTTAGAGTCTTCCCAAAGGATTTTCTGGCTATTTTCCCATGCGTGTTTGGCATGTTTTCTTGTCTTATTTTTGGTTTTCTTTTGACAGTCATTTATTTCGCAATGGAGTATGTCCAAGCAAATAAATCCAGTCATACACGCCCATTGCACAGTTCTTTCAAAGCTCGTATAACTAACATCCTTTTTTTTAAGAGCAATAAGAAGCACTCATTAAAACAAAAAATTGTTAAGAATACATTAATATGTGACTTTAATAGAGATGGTGACATTTCGTTAATTCAGTCACCTGCATGTTAGAACAAATATCCTATGCATACTCAAGTCTCGACCATTTGTCCACTAGCTGCTAATCAGTGGAACAGCTGACAGTAAACAAATATACTGAGTATGCATTGGATATTTGATTCTGACATGCAGGTCATTGAATTCGTGAAATTTCACCATCTGCAACCAACCAGTACTAACACAAAAAACTAAATGCATGCTGACTGCAAACTGTACACTCACTGCACCACTCCTTGTTCTCTAGGTAGTGTGTCTAGGTGGGTAAATAATTTGCCATATTATAATGCAAATGCCTCTTGCTGTGCAGTACACATTTTAATTTCACTAAAAACTCTAGTTTATTCAGTTTAGAAAACAATTCAAAAATGTTTTGTTACAAAAACAAAAGTTTTGTGGCTCTGTTTATAACCGTTTAGTTAAAGTAAAACTCTGTTAAGACGTTTGTAAAGGGACAGAAATAAATAACGCTTATAAACTAGGAAAACTTCTTAAAATGTTAAATTATACGTTGTTATATCGACAAGGTGCAAAATTATTTATTTAGCAGGAAACTTCCTAAGAGGGTTTTCACTGTATAATGCACTCAATTTAAATAATGGCATCCCCAAAATTGTTTCGGGCACAAGTTAATTTAAACTGATAAAATGTAATTCACATTGTTCAGAACCTGTATTAGGTGACTCTCATAAAAGAAAAATATGTATTGATTTTGTCATGTTACTATTGTAACTGTTTTTATTATTGTTTTGTCTCATATATTTGAGGCATGTAGAGCAGAGGTGGTGCAAGTCCAAAATCTTTGATGAGAGATAAACATGCCTTTGAAAAAACGTAAAATGTAAAGTTTGCATAAACACAATCGGTGTATTTTTGTGAATGGTACATACAAAAGTAACACTCAACTGCTCAATTCCATCTTTCACAATACCATGGCTGTATTTCACTACTGCTCTGAATAATCGTGGGACATTGTCACAGCAGTAGTAAAATGCTTCACCCTACACGTTAATGGGTGAACTATGGACTTACCTAACTCTAGCACTGAAAAGAGGATTCCATGTTGTGGACTTACATGCAATCATCTCATTTTTCCCATTGTTGGACTCTCACTACTTCTGCTCTGTTTGCCCAAATGAATCCTCATTCCACTTTGTACATCACTTTTGCTTGGTTAAGCATTTAATAAATTAATTCCAACTCCTTACCACTGAAAGTTTAATGTTATTCAGTTAATAGTTTACAACTGTAAAAAAAAATTGTTTGTTTTTCTACAGACAAATGAAAGTTATAATAGTGGAGGGAATTATAATAGTAGTTTGGTAATTACAATTAAAACAGAAAGCCACTCACCTGATGAAGCAGATGTAGTCTGCGAAACATTGTGACCGCGCGTCCGCGGAGAAATGTGTTCGTCCTGTGTGTGTTTCTATCTGCAAGTACCATCCTGTGAGTACTTGTGCACAACTCTTTCTGTTTTAATTGTAATTAGTAGCCTAGCGGCCTTTCCCGCCATTGTCCTAGTAGTTTGGTAATGTTACATGGTGAGTTTTATCAGTGTGTAATGTAAATGTTTACTTTGCTTCTGCTCCAAAGTTGACTCATTTAATACAAAGCATTATCTGTGTGCTGTTGTCCTAGGATCTTCCAATACAATGTAGATATGGTACATGGTTATGCAGTTGTAAAAATGCATGTTAAGTTTACATAAGTTGTCTAATGAAGTTGAATAACAGAGATTTAAATATGTGTTCTTGTTTTGATTTTGTAAAAAGAATTAAGATATATATAGGATAGAAACACTTTTTTTTGTAATGAACCTTGTATTATTCACCCTTTAGTAGTGGTACTTGAAATGCACAAGGCATGCACAAGTTAATGTACATAGTTTGTATGAATGTATATTTTGTATGTTGCTTATACAGTACTGTAAATATATTGTAATAACTGATAATCTTTATAACTTCACTGCCATGTGGTGATTTTTTCTGTTTGTAATTTTAATTGGGACTCTTACGATGTTCCCAATGATTAATACTCTTGTAAATGGCTGCCATTTGCACGAATCATGGTAGCTGTACAGGTATTGACTGTAGTAGGCTCTGCTTTGTGTAGTACATCAAATTCTTTTACCCTTGGATGTATCTTGGGGATGATGTTTACAATATGTTAATAATATTAAAAGAAAATATTTAATTTTTTATGTAATTTTATAAATTTTGTTGCACTTTTAGGTATCTATTCAGAATGTGGTGCACTACAGCTAGGTAAAAGAAAAACCTTGTGGCTTTTCCAAAGTAAAAAATAATATAAATGTGATAAATTTTTATTTGTAACTGAGTAGTGAAAACAAAAAATTATAACTTTACCAAATTACGCTGCATATACGTATAAAGTATTGTGGATTGTGATTAATTTTTCCCACATACTACCTTGATTTTATGCATAAAATGAAAAAAATTGTTATTATAATTAGGGGTGTGCGAAGCTTCGCATTGTCGAAGTCGAATCAAAGATTTTTGTTCCTTCGTCTTCGACCAATAAAAATCTTCGAGTTGAAAGTCGCGTCACAACAGACAAAATTATTTATGTGGAGCAGGTAATTTTCCATTTATTTGTAATTGTATTATTCTGTATAACTTTCACTTGAAAACTCAAATTCATGGCACAGTGGTGAACTATTTATTTTGTTTAGGCTACATTCGGCGGCACAATTTCACTTAAGCCGTAGTCACAATAATCCAACAAAACTACGCCGGCGCAACGAAAACAATATCTGTAGCCAGTAAATCAGTAAGTACACTAGACCCCCGATTTTACGAATACTGACGGTTCCATTTATGACATTCGTAAAATCGCTACCTTCGTAAAATCGATTGAGGCCAATTTCGCCCCCCAACCATTTACCAAATTTTAAAATTGCATTTTTTCCGCAAAGTATATAAAATAGAGTCCCGATTTTCATTGCGTTTTGCGGGAAAGTAAGACAAGTTAT
>PNEQ01102702.1:0-19443 GCA_003012365.1 Medauroidea extradentata
AAAATAAGACTTGACCACATGACACACACTGCGCCTATGATTGGCCAGAGAGAATTCTGGGTAATATGAACTCCCGAAAAATAGGACATGTTCTATTACGTTTTTGGGTAACGTTTCGGGTACAAAATCTGCCATGCCCAGAACCAAACCCCTTGTGGAGGTGCTGGAACTGCACTCAGATGGAAGCAGAAATGCTACCTGAAAATGGGCATAGAAACTGCTATGAAATTGGGCATCGTGTGAGGCCGGCTTTAGTGAATCGCAAATTAAGGTAAGCGGCGTTAAGCGATCCGTAACTTAAATGCCGTAACTAAGGAAAGTTAGTGAATAGACCCCCAACACAAATAAAAATATCGCATTATAAAAATAGACCTAGATCATAGCCTACATTTATTTTTATGCTATTAAAATTTTTTTCTAGGTCATCCCTACAGTAATATCTAATGTAAAAAACAGAGTTCTTTATACCTTGTATAAATACATTTAATTACAGCTATACATGCATATGGACAACTGTTAAACTAAATATTTTACATAGCATATAAACATTTTCAAGATGCATATAACTACATTATCAGACGTTTTCAGGTTGTAATTACATTAACAGACATTTTCAGGTTAAATTATTTGTCTGATAAAGTTGATATAGAAATTACATTCAAATTATCTAACTTAAAATTGATTATGTTACGTACTCAACACACACTAATCGAAATGGCAACTATTATATTTATATATAGCCATAAGTGATTCAAAATACACTAGTTTATGAAGTTAGTTTGCACCGGCTTAGTAGAGAGCGCCGGAAACAGTGCCCAACAGTCTAGCATGAGAGGTTCCATTCTATAATCCTCTTTGTTCTATTACTCTTGCTTTGTTTTTGATCATTTCTGCCAACCACTATGCGATACAAAATTTATTGTCATCACCACAGCCATAGAGGAACAGGCAAGACACTTGGGTTGAAAATTGACCCTCTTATGACTGATTGGTGCCACTGGCACTCTGGTATTTTAACATTGCATAAATGGATCTACAAGGAGCAAGCTCGTGTCGGAGCTGCTAGGAGAACTGCTAGTAAGACGCTATGTTAAAGTAACACTTCATTGCTTGTGGTGCGTTCAGTCATAAAGGGGTCAACTCAATAGCATTGGTAGATAGACTAGTGTCCAGACCTGTTATTCTAAGACAGTGGTCATCACACTGTATTTCAGAACTAATGTTTGCGAGTACACACCCTAAATTAACTACACATATCCCTGTGTTGCCAGAAATATTGTTTCACTTAACTCTGGACACATGAAAGTTACCAATCTAACCTAATATGTTCTTTATTCTAACCATTCTAAAACTTGAGGTGTCACAAATCAAGTTTCATAGGTGGTATTATGTGCTTGAAACTCAAACCACCCTTGACGAGCTGACTATGCCCTACGTTGAAATGGCAGCACAGGATGGGCAGGGGTGACAAAGTTAAGGGAATGGACCGGCTAGCTGGGAGAACTGAGATGAAATGGATATTGAGGAAAAGGGTACATGGTGGAGACCACAGGGAAACCCTTTTGATGATGATCCCAGAGTTGACAGGCCGACGACCTCGGGACAGGCTACATACAAGTGGGTTGTTGCACCCTCCTATGATGGATTCTTCGGGGACTTGTTAGGGCCAGTCTCCACGCCACATCACACTCAAATGTACATTAAGCATCACTTGGGACGTATTTAGTATTGCTTGATGTAATTATTGTTAAAACTATGGATTGTTTGGAGGGCAGAAAAGCTTGGATGAGTTTTGTTTGTGTTTTTTCTATGGTATAAACAAAATAGTTGCTTTCATACAAAGGTTTGTCGTATATTCGTTTCGAAACATATTTATGGTCCTCCGGCCCTGGATTTATTATCCTACAAACCATCACTATGAGAAAATGGTAATTTTCGTACTTGAGGTACATGTTATTGTTTCGTCAATCGTCTGTTTATGGGGTGAGTTTTTTGACATCTACATGTTCATTGTTTGTTTTCGTTTCTGCCACACATATAAGTACGCCTTGAGTCCGTAACTGTTTCACTTAGAAATACTAGCAAGAGTCCCTGACGTTGACGGTTTACATAGATGCAAAAGCACTTTTAATTTCTAGTCTTGGAAGTAGCTTGCTCTCCCAAGATGAGCACAGATAAACTATTATATTTACGCAGACTATAGCGAGCGGAAGGGAGACTGAATCGTGCCGTAGCATTAGCAGTGCAGGTACAATATTATGGTTCAAAGAAAAACAATTTGCGGCTACATGTCGAGATTTGCCACAGTTGCGTATGGGCTTTGAACAAGATCATCTTCAATTAGATTTGGCTTATGGTGGTGATATAGGGTTTGATAGTGTCAAACACATGGAAAGACTATTGGAATTACGTAGCAGAGACGAAGAAAAAACACTTACAAAATCACCAGTCTCTCGTGACTCTGCCACATCACGAATTGCACTTCCCAAAATCAGGCTTCCACCTTCAGTGGTGATGTCAAGGCGTGGACCAGCTTCGTCAATCTTTTCACTACTTTAGTAAGCACTCAATCTCAGTTGACAAACATAGAATGCTTTGCATACATTAAGTCGTCGTTGTGCGGAGAACTCCTTCTTTTGATTCAAGCATTACCCCTTAGCAATGAGAATTACAAGGTAGCATGGGAATCTTTGGAACAGCGTTACGAAAATAGACGACTTGTGACGGCATAGCATTTAGACTCCATGTTGCAAGTGCCATTAGTTAGTGGAGATTCACCAACGACTTAACGACAGCTCTTGACAGCTGTCACTGAGAGTACTGCTGCACTTAAGGCCCTGGATTTGCCAGTGCATTACTGGGACACATCACTTATACATTTGCTTGAGAAGAAGTTGGGAAGCAACTTGCTGCAGAAATGGGAGCAGTACATATCTGAACTTCCTTCTCCTACAATGAATGATTTTCTTTCATTCATCAGCAAGGAATGTCAAGCTTTAGAAGCCATCGCTCGTTCAACAGTTACATCAGTGAAGTCTATTAATTTCATGAAACCAGAAAAAGGGAACGATAGGCCTCGCTCAGAATAATTTATGAACAATACTCCAAATACCATCACCTGCAAATTATGTAGGGAAAGTCATCCTTTGTACAAGTGCCCAACTTTCTCGGAAAAGTTTCCTACAGATAGATTCAACTGGATAAAACAACAACGATTGTGTATGAATTGTTTAGGTTCAGGTCTACAGTTTCGTACTTGTCAATCATTCAATTGTTGTAGAGTGTGCCATTGCAAAACATCACACTTTATTGCACTTCCCAAAGGAGCAGCCAACTGAGTTTTCAGAGGTGGAGCCAATTCAGTCGAACAGGGATGGAGAAATCAACACGTCTGCAGCTTCACTTTCAAGTATCATTCATCCTTCAAATGTGTTATTGGCAACAGCAATAGTGGAGGTTATGAACACAGCTGGTCAGTATAATTCTGTCCGGGCACTTCTTGATTGTGCTAGTCAGGCAAGTTTTATGTCTGAGGCATGTATCATTAAGTTGGGATTGTTACGGAGGAAATTCACTCTACCAGTAGGCCTACACGGATTAGCACAGACGTCTCTCAGTGAAGCTAAAGGAGTCGTCACTTGTCATCTTAGACCTGTTGGACCGGATTACCCAAAGATTCATGCAGAGGCATTTGTTTTATCTCATATCACGTCCAACTAGACTACTTACCAAGTTGTTTATGAGCAGTGTAGTCGCCTGTCTGGTATAAGATTAGCTGATCCATCTTTCGATATGACTGGGCCTATCTCACCTACTTCTTGGAGCAGATGTATTTGCTTTCGTTTTGTCTGGACAATTTTTGGAAGGGGAGCCAGGTTTTCCTGTTGCTCTGAGTACCATTTTCGGATGGGTAGTTATGGGGCCTGTTGGTCAGTGTTCAGTACCAGTTCTCTCACACTGCGTCTCCTTCCATACACAGATTGAACCTTTGAATTAATTAATGGACCGATTTTGGCAATTGGAAGAGGTTCCCTGTAAGACACTCATGAGTGCTGAGGATTTGCATTGTGAACAAATGTTCGAAAAGTCTCATTCTCGAAATGAGACAGGCAGGTACATTGTGATTTTACCATTTAGAGAAAATGTTACGAATTTAGGAAATTCTCGAAGCAATGCTCTTCAAAGGTTTTTAAGCCTTAAAAGACGTCTTGAACAACAACCACAGCTAAAGGCAGAATATCAAACATTCATGACAGATTATCTGGAGTCTGGACATACGAGGCATGTAAGCATACATACCGAAGACCATGCAGGTGGACTCTTCTATATTCCTCACCATGCAGTGTTGAAGCCTGAAAGTACCACGATTAAGCTACGGGTAGTTTGTGATGCAGCATCAAAAGGAAGTAATGGTATCTCACTTAATGATGTTCTATTGCCAGGTTCAAAACTCCAAAACTATATTGTGGAGGTTCTGCTAAATTTTAGTTTTTATCGTTTAGTATTTACTGCAGACATAAAGCAAATGTTTCGGCAAATTTTGGCGTGCGACAGTCATTGCAACTATCAGAGAATTTTATGGAGATTATGTGATGAGGAACCAGTTGCAGAGTATCAGTTAAGAACTGTAACTTACGGATTAGCATCGTCTCCCTACCTAGCAATACGCACCGTATTGCAGTTAATGAAGGATGAATGAAAATATTATCCCCTGGCAGCTGCTGTTATAGAAACTGATTGCTATGTTGACGATGTTTTAACTGGGACAGATGAGGTAGAATCATTTCTTAATATTCAAAGACAACTGGTAGGAATTCTCAAGTCAGGTGGATTCCAGTTATGGAAATTTGCAAGCAATTATCAGCAACTTATGGATATTTTACCTGCAGAAGATAAATTACATGCAAGCCAATCACTGGATGAAGCCTCTAACGCCATTGTGAAGTTACATGGGTTGGAGTGGAACCCCATCCAAAATGCTTTTGTGTACAAAATTCAATCACAGGCAGGCAAGCCAACAAAGAGAATCATCTTGTCCAACTTGGCTCGGATATTTGACACTTTGAGGTGGTTTGCACCTCTCACCATGTTTAGAAAAATGCCTCTTGTAATGTTTATGGCTTATCAACATTGACTGGGATGTTACGCCACCTGCAAATATTGTCCCCAAGTGGCAGCTCTTTAAGGAGCAGCTGCCTTCTTTATCATCGTTAAGATTATCTCGTGATCTTGGTTTTTCACCAACCTCATTGTATGAGCTTCATGGGTTTGCAGACAGCACTGAACCAGGTAGTTTATCTGAAAGTTATGAGTCGAGGGGGATGTACATATTAGACTACTTATTGCCAAACCGAAGGTGGCTCCGACAAAAAGGGTCTCTCTACCAAGACTTGAGTTATGTGCTGCTCTATTGTTATCAAGGTTACTTCGATATGTGCTCAACCTGAGACGCCTGCCAAAGATTGAGAATAACAACATTTATGCATGGTCAGACTCGACACTGGTGTTGAATTGTCTAAAGTCGTCACCCCATTGGTGGAAGACCTTTGTAGCCAATAGAGTTGCCAAGATTCAGGAACTAACATCAATTACTTGGTGAAATCATATCTGCTCTAAAGACAATCCATCATGTTGTGCGTCGAGAGGATTATTGCCAGAACCATTGTTGCATCACCACCTGTGGAGGTCGGGTCCAGATTGGCTAATCAAAGCATCCGAAGAATGGCCAAATTCACTTAACTGTAAGGAAGCTCTCACTGTTTCATCAGAGGAGCTTGAAGAGAAGGCTGTTGTGTTGTAAACGATGATAGTCGCAGATATTTTTTAAAAATTTGCTTGATCGCTACAGTACACTGAATCATATAGTCAGAATTATCGCTTTTGTACTGCGATTCGTTCATAACTGTCGCATTACGAATTTAAGGCATAATGGACCACTAAAGACTAGTGAACTTGACATTGCCTTGACAACGATTTTGATTAAGGTTCAATGGCAGTGTTTTGCAAATGAAATAAAGGCTGTTCGCGAAAACCTCTGTTTACGTGTGCCTTTTCGGAAGCTCACACCACTCATCAGTGAAGATCATATTCTCAGGGTGGGCAGTAGGTTGCAACATGCTGTATTAGCATATGAGCATAAGCACCCAGCCAAATTACCAAAGAAACATCGTCTGATAGGGCTTCTCATTCGTCACTACCATGAACTAAACTGTCACCCTGGAACACAAACCATGCAAGGAATATTAGTGAACGGTACTGGATACTGTCTGATAGAAGAGCAATCCGACATTATCTGTTGCAATGCTATAAGTCCAGAAGAGTCAAGCTCCCAACCATGTGTGACTTGCCAGCTGATCGGGTTAAACAGATCAAATCCTTCGCAAATGTGGGAGGAGATTTTACAGGTCCTTTTGGAGTGACAATCACTAGAACTAAAGGAGCCAAGGTTTACAAGATGTATGTATGTGTTTTTGTGTGTTTTGCAATAAAGGCCATCCACTTGGAACTTGTGTCAAACCTCACAACGGAAGCCTTCATCGCAGCTTTCAAGACATTATTTGGACGATGTGGTAGATGCTCACAAGTGTACAGTGACTGCGGTCCAAATTTTCTAGGAGCATCCAAAGAGTTGCAGAAACTAATGCAATCTGCCAATCACCAAAGGGAAGTTGTTGACACTGCATCGGGATTTGGTGTAACTTGGAATTTCAATCCACCAGTTGCCTCTCACTTCGGTGGGCTGTGGGAAGCAGGGGTAAAGTCCATGAAGACCCAGCTGCATCGAGATGTAGGGGACCAGTTGCTGTGCCACGAAGAATTTGTCACCCTACTTGTACAAATTGTAGCAGTCTTGAATTCTCAGCCGCTTTGTCCATTGAGCTCAGATCCCGATGACATGGATGTACTGATACCAGGACATTTCCTAACTTTAGACCCTCTGATGGCACTTCCCGAACCTGAGTTGTCATCCGTGCCTCTCTATCGTCTAGCACGCTGGCAGCTGACAGAGCGACTACATCAAGGTTTTTGGGAGAGTTGGCATCGTGATTATTTGCATACATTACAACAACATCATAAGTGGAACAAAGTTGCAGGCAGCCTTACTCCAGGGACACTTGTGTTGAAACGTGATGATAGAGTGCCTGGTCTTCAGTGGCGTTGTGGGCGGATTCTGTAGCTCTACCCTGGTCCTGATGGTGTAACTAGGGTTGCTACTGTACATACTGCCAAAGGAATTTTTAAAAGACCATGTGTTAAGTTATGTCCTCTTTTTTAAAATTTTCATTTTAAAGTGGGCAGAATGTTTAGCATTGCTTGATGTAATTATTGTTAAAACTATGGATTGTTAGGAGGACAGAAAAGCTTGGAAGAGTTTTGTTTGTGTTTTTTCTATAGTATAAATAAAATAGTTACTTTCATACAATGGTTTGTCAGGGACGAGGTGAACAAGTACTATATAAATAAAATAAGTGGATAATTTCTGTAGTTTACTCACCACAAGCAATAACTGGTATCTGCTGAAGGCTAGTGCCAGTTGAGCAGGCTTTTGGAGTATAAACCCCTCCAGTGGGTGGCATGGGAAAACAACACCAGGCTGACAGTAAACTTAAGAGGTGAATTAAGCCCCTGGATGCGGCAGCTGGCAGGGGGTGAGGATCCCCGGGTCAAAACAAGAATAAAAACTGTTCCGGTAACTAAAACTAAACTATTGAAACTAAAGTGACTGATGAAAAACTGCTGAAGGACCCGAGGGTAGACGAAGCATCTATCTACGACTGACTCAACATGGTGTTGGCGTCGCCAAGCCAACTCCGCGAGGGGGCCTGACTTTGCACAGCATAAGTAGTTCACATACAAAAACACTTAATGAATCGAATACAAAGTTACACAAGATAAAATTGACACTGGAAAAATAGTAAAAACATAACAAAACATTACTAGTAATCTGAAATGTCTTGTGTTAGATTATTGTTCTCTGTTACATCATGTTCAAGCGGAATGATACAAAGACATAGGATAGCTGATGCAGCGCTGACGTAATTAGATAATCGCAATTGAAAAAGGAGAGACAAAATATTAAAAACACGTTTTTAAAAATATGAAGACAATAGGAAGACATTTGAAAAAGTTAGGAATGTAAATGTATTTTCTGTGCGTCCAGGGCACTGCTGTATTTGTGTAAATTAGTAACATGGGAAAAACATACATAATAACAAAACACTGAAACCATTAAACAGAACACTGAAATTTACAATAATGCTAAAGAAAAAGTAACACACACAAAAACCTTGCCGTACATTCTTCCACCCCTTCTATCAGTGCTGGGCAGCGAGGAGGTTTTCTCAAGAGTATTCTGTAGTGCGGCAGACGGGCTAAGGGAAGGGGCGTGTTTGGGCACGCATCACCCCCTTGTTTGGACAGCTCTGTTTATCAGTCTCGTTATTGTTCTGGAACATCCTACATGTCTCACAGTTCTGGACAAGATCTGTTATCTCTTTGCTCATCACTAGCCAGAAAATACTATCATTTGTTCTACTATTTGTACCACTCCTATGTGGTTGTGGTGTACCCGCCCTAGTACTTCCTTCCTGAGTTCCACAGGTATTAATATTTGTTGACCCTAGTATATCATTCCATCACACGTTGTTTAGTCTTCCCTGTAATGCCAGTATGGCCTAATTTTAAGTATTATTTTATTGTTTCCAGCTTTACTACACTCTGTGGAGAAAAGTTGGACGTACCAAAGAAACTTCATTAAAACGACTTTAGAACAACAGTATTATGGGTAAACTCTTGGAAACAGTAATTTTATGAAATTAACTGTTGTGAAGTACTTATTTCATAATTTATGTGTAAACTATCCCAATAAAGTAATAAAATGAAATAATATATGGAAAGATAAAATTATATCATATTTAATAAGTTTTAAAATTATAGTTTTACATCAGTATGTAATACCGCTATGCATCAACAAGGAGAAAATTGGTGTTTAAATAACACAATCATTTACGTAGGCCTAAGTCTGTACAATTGGTCATTGTATAAAATTAAAAAATGGCGAAAATCAGTAGACTAAAAAAAGTTGCCTTAGGCATTAAAAACCAAGAAAAAAAAACAATTGGCAAACATTTCAATGTGACAGTTCATGAAAAATTTTGCATCCCCTCCTCAAATCCTTGCCAACTAGTCTTGACAGAATTTTTGATTTTGCTTCTGAGGAAATTTCGGAAACGTCAGGAAACACGAAGAAATCTTTCTTGCCCTTTTTCTTGCGCATGAAATTCACCTCGTAACTATTTTCTTGCAGTGAGATAATCTCGCCAGCATGTAATTTTTCTTTCTACTCACTTTCCATCAGAAATCTGACGAGAACGAAGTCCTCGTTTATAAGCTGATCAATTTCAGTCTGCTCCTCTGGCATTGAAGAGCTTGTATTGGCTTCAGTTGGCATTTCTTTCAGTTTACACTCCATTCAGATGACCAGGATCATCAACAATTTCTTCATGTACTGCATTTGGCACGACTTCATTCACAACAACTCCCTTTCTTTTCTTCAAGATGTTCACATCCTTCTCTCACACACTTTAGCAGCGTTTGACGAGCAGCCTTTTCACATGACTAACAGTTGTTCTCTCAGACTGAATAGTGTTGCTTGGTCCAACACCACGTGCACATTTGAGGTGTTCCACAAACGAGTTTGCCCACGAGTTGTCTGATGTGGGACTGACATTTTCTACTTCTTATGCTTCTGGATTAAACTGCTTGGCTTGGCATCCTTTGCAATACAGCATTGCGGTTTAGGGGGATTATTCCACATGCTCTAAATCATAAAACAATGTTTATAGAGCAATTTACAAAAAAAAGTTCAAAAGCAGTTTTGAGCATTGTGGAAATACTGCTTTGGAAGCATCTACTATTCTTTTTGATTCCACACTTTCAAAATCTCTTGCCAGGCTCGTTTCATTGGTCGGAAGAACTACACATCCAACGGCTGAGTTAAATGTGTTGTGTTTTGTGGGAGAAGAATAAGCACAATGTTGTTTTCTTCACAAGCCAGTACCACCTTCAATGATATGTGACTCGCAATATTGTCGCCTGTAACTACTTACCACTCTTCAGTTTTCGCAAATATGGCAAACAAACTGTTGAAAACCAATCATCAAAGAGCTCCATATCGAACCAACCGCTTTTATTTCTATTGTAACACGATCCTTCGATTCAACCCTCAACCCACGTAGAATAACTGCATGTGACCTTGTAAATAATATATGGCGGAAGCAAAGTTTCATTCTCTGCAGCTGCAACCATGACACTTGGGGATGATTCTGAGGTGTCCATCATTCCCTCTGAATGTCGTGCATGGTTGCTCCTGGGATCAAATGTTAGTTTAGTGGTAGTTGATGATGTTAGCTGCTGGGATCCCCACAAGTGTTTCTTCCAAGTTGTAAAAATAAAAGTTCACTATGTCTGGTGTAATCTTAACTCGGACACGTTTAACATTTTCACAAAAGCGAACCGACATCTCAGGATGGCATTTCAGAAACTGTGATGTGCATTCACGACCAGGACGGTTATCCTGGAATCGTTTTACATTATTTTCTTCTCGGTTCAAGTAAGATTGCATAGCATTACCCATGTTTGATGATTGTAAGGGAAACCCCCAATTTGCAGAAATTTGAGGTCCTTTTACTAACTCTACTTCTTCAGAATTTAAAAATTTTAATACTTGCCTTGGTTACAAAAGCAACACTGTTATATGTTTCTGTAACAGCCGCCTATGTACTGTTTTTTTTCATCATTTGTAATTGCATTGTTTTTTTCTAATATGTTTCAATATTGGCCAATCACGTGAGGTTGGAGTAAACAACAGCTTCGTTTCATTCAAACTTGGTGTAGCTACACCAGTGCAGCTGGTGTAGTGGAGTTACACCGAAGATCCGTCTCGATGTATGCTGGTTTACCTATACCAACGCCATTGAATGAAACGACTTTTAGCTCATACTTCCTAGCTGACAGCTGACCTGTGCGGACGCACCTCTCGGAGCTCCACGTGCTAGGCACAAGGCGGGAAGACTTCTTTCACTTGCTGGAATCGCAAATAGTGAGCAGAAAAAAGTGACTGTCCAAACCCTGTTAGGCTTAGCTTATAGAGATTAGCATACTCACGAGTTTAGTCAGTTCAGTCGGCCCATGGATCCCCAGCCCGACTAACTGTGTAATCGCAGAGGCAAGATGAAGTGGGTGTTGGACACGAACTGTTTTCATTACGCTGCATGTTCTAGGTTACTTGTAGGCGCCCAACCTCAAGAGCTTAATACATCACAGTAGGCAAATGCAGCCCTCGTGGCTAGCACAGATCACCGACAGCAAGCAGTAACGACACATAACGTCCCCTCCTTGCGCTAGAAATGAACCACCAAGAGGCAAGTGCGAATGCGAGTTTTACCTTCACGGCAGCAGAGATAGCCATGCCTATGCCAGAAGGCAATGAAGAATTCGTGCTACATGAGCACAGTTGTTCACGCCCGCGCTAGCAAAAGGCGCCAATAAGGGCACAAGAACTTCTTAGGCACGCCACCACAGCGGCACTACATAGGACAAGACTGCGAGCAGTGCAGGATAGGCAGTATTCTGCTCAAAGCAGATTGAAAAGTTTCGCGGCGCTATAACAACGCAGTGAAGGCGGCCAGGCAGCCTCTATTGTCCTGCCAGGAACGTCAGAAATGCAGGAGAACCCCCCCCCCTGCACAGCCAGCAAACCTGCTGCTGCCGGACAAGGTGAGCCCCCCCCCCCTGCCTTCTCCCCGCGAACACACTAGTCACGAGTGTGGAGACAGGAAATCTGGAGATTTAAACACCCAAAAAAGGTTACACGCGTACATGGAAGCGAAAGTACGCACAATTTAACGAGTTCTGATGCTGTGGACACTGCCATAGCACCAGAACCAATCCAGGAATCCACGAGTTCGATTACCCCTCTCCCCTCCTCATCCACTGCCTGTGACACGCAAAATTCGCCACCTGGTCACAAGAATATAGGGAACAGAGGTGAAAAAAATACTAATGACATGCACGGTAGTAATCTGCATGATAGGTAGCAGGCAGGCACAAGCACTGTCTCTAACAGTGAATCGGCCAGGGCCAATACGACTGGACCGAAACCAAAGCCTCCCATCGTGTTTCACGAAGATAAAAACCTCTAGCACGAGCTGTACAAGGCCCTTACAGCCGAGAATATTAGCTTCAAAGTGCACAATAATAACCTAAGCACTCACTAACAAATGGCGACTATTCCAGAACACATAGCTGCTCTCAGGATAGTGACACAAGTAGGGATGGAACATGCTGCACTGCACGCAAAGTCAGAGCGCCCAGGCATGTACCGGTACATAATGAAAAATATTGCCAGAGGCACTGACTGCGATATTATTACCACCGATCTCACTAAGCAAGGTGTGGCAGTGCAGAGTCACGCCTGTACAGAACAGAGGCAGGCAAGTAGGCCTACTGTAAATTTACAAAGTGGATGTCGACCACGAATGCAGCGCAATATTACATGTATAGTACTGCATGTGCGTGCGTGTAAACATAGAGCCTTTCCGTCACCCTAAAGGCATACCACAATGTAGTAACTGCCAGAGGTTAGGGCATATAGCAGGTGCTTGCAAGGTCACAACATTGTGTCGCTGGTGTACCGGCAATCATGCCACAAATAAGTGTAAGACTTCTGCGCCTATGTGCGCTCTCTGCAGCAAGTCTCACGCGGCTAATTAACGCGGCTGCGAGTTGCATGTGAAGGCTGAAAATTCCAGCAGGCCAGCTGAACAGCGACCTAAGAGACAGCCACAGCTGTCCCAGTCGCAGAGAGACCAGCAATATTTTGCTAGTCGGCGAGCTGGTAATTATCCAAGGTAGACTCGAATTAGAGACCCTCAGCCCAGGAAAGAGGCATAGAAGCCTAACTCGAGCCCCGAGCAGAACAGCTAGGATGAAGGCTGGCACAAGGTAGGGAAAGGCAGGAAAACCCAGCGACCTCCCCTCCTTCCGCCCCACCACCCAGCAACCCAGACGAACAATGAAATACACAGGGGCAAGAAAAATCAAAAGAACATGCCAAAAGGTGAGAGCAAGGAATCGAACCCGTGAACCCCACCCACAGCCGACCAGACTACCTCCTCAAAGGCAAGGAAGGGACCCAGTTATGCCAGTAAGGTAACTAGGGATGTGATGGAAACAGGCCCAATACAGACTGAGCCTGCATCTATTCCCAGCCCAGTGCAACATACTGTAGACAGGTCGCGTCGGTGGTTATACAGGCACCTGCCTCCCCCTTCCATGCTCGATCAGCCGGCATACAGACCAGCCCGCTCCCCTCCCCGCCCTGGCCAACATTCATGTCGCGCCGCAAAGCCAGCTACCTTGTCGCCGTGTGCCTGTCTAGGAGTGCGTAATTATTAATTATTAAGTGTCGTGGGTGGTGGATGGGTGCCCCCTGAACATGAACCGGCCCAGGTCGGTAGAGCATGAGTAGGGGTGTTTGACGTTCGTGGCGGTCCCTAGACGAGGCGGCGATAAAAACAAAAGGGGAAGGGTGTTGCTGATAACAGAAAATATTAGGTACTTACTCTTTTGACTCTTGATAAGTGAGCGGAGTAGGAGCATAGGATATTACTGAAAATGATGTAGGCGACTCTCGGGGCGTCAGGTTGGCGTAACTTATTTATTATGCTAGCACAAGTTATTACACACACCGTTGCTGAGCAGACTACGATTTTCTAGCAGGGAGCTACAAGGGTGGAGTGATACGCTCTGGCTGGAGCTGCGTGAGGAAAAGGCGCAATTCTCTTTGAGTGCATGTGGCTCTCGTGGTTGCGCTGGGCGGCAGCGTTCACAGTTACAAGCACTATTATATTATTACATTGATTGCGGGAGAAAACCCGTCCCTTTAATGTTGCGTTAAAGCGTCTGGCCCACGTGGCAGGAACCGGAGACTAACACTTGCACAATTCAGGACGTTAATATTATACTCCCCGTGGGGGTGTGAAACAATTAAATAAAATATGTTCCAGTAAAATTAACGTACTATCGATGTCGGTTGATTCAAGTTTGTAGTTCAGCCCTGCAGGAAGGAGCTCGCCACACACACATCCGCACTGGACAACGTCTGGAGGTTCACAGTCATGGCAGCCGGAAAAACGGGGGTTACACACTACTTAGCAACTAATGCTCAGCAACCACCCTCTTAAAATATAGTAAGACATACATTACAAATCACTGATAACAATTATTATGTTTATTATGCATGCAGAATTCTGTTTATGTCTATTCTTATATAATATTTAAACACTCAATTGGCTAGTTTGGCCCGTCGTTCGTGACGTCACTGCCGCATGACTGCTCATAGACGTAGCAGTGTGGGTGAGGGGGGTAGGAGTTGTCACTGGACACTACTCCGACACACTGCGGGGTGGATTCCACTCGCCGGGTAACTTCGACTCGTACGACAACTGAACTGCCCTCGTGGCCGGCTATTGTATGTCGGCGCCATTGCGCGTTCCGGGGAGCAGGCCCCAGGTGCACAGCCTTGTCGTGTGTTGGTGTTTGGGCTCCCGCTGTACGATTGACAACCTACACCATTGTTCGTGGCCCAACAAACAGTGATGCCAACCCTGCCTTACCCGCTCCAGCGCGAAACAGCGCAGCCACTAGCCGACACATTGCAGAGTACAGACAGGCTACAAGTTGCGCTCTCCCAGGTTCGTGGCAGAAATAATATTGTAAGCGCTATCACCAACTCACTATGAAACATGCTAGTGGCTTGGCAAATCCCTAGTCTCTTTGAAGTTCAACACATAAATCTTGTGGTGAATTTCACACAACAGCTGTGTGACCTAACCAATAATGGCCCACGCCAGTAATCCCCCGCAGGTCCTTCATAACTTGCGCACTCCATTCCCGATGCTAATCTTCTGGAATGCAAGTGGAAGCAAGATGGAAGCCGAATTCTCAGACTTCCTTATTAGGCACGCAGTACAGTTGGCAGCAGTGAATGAAACTCACTTGCTCCAAACTGACAAATTGCGCATCCCCGGATATTTTATCCACCGAAAAGACCCCGAACGTCGCTATGGTGGGGTAGCTATCATTATTAAAAGTAATATAGCCCATACTATAGCTCCAGTTCCACAGCTGTCGCACACTGAAGCTGTCGCTATTAAGCTGTCAGTATGTGGCAAGCCACTGACTGTAGTATCAGTGTACTGTCGTACTAGCCAGCTAACTAACCAGGACTTATCTAGCTTATTAGGCCCTCTGCAGTCTGCCTTAATTCTGGGAGACCTAAATGCCAAACACCCCTCCTGGAACTCAAGAGTAGCCACGACTAATGGCAGTAGGCTATATACCCACTAGTTGCGCCATGACTATATGGTGTGTACGCCAGACAACCCCACCTGGTATCGTATCCTGATGATGTAGGCAACAGGATGCAACCAGATGTACTAGATATAATTATTTATAAAAAACATAAGCTTTGTGTATGAACTAGAAGTACTACATGAGCTTAGGTCTGACCACTTGCCAGTCCTCCTGCTAATAGAGAGAACACGAGAGCAACTGCCAATCAAATGCACACTACTCTCCAGTATTCTAAAGCAAACTGGCCCACCTTACAAGACTACAGGGAATGGGAGCTGAACACTCCAGAGCATATTTATTCCCCTGTGCAGGTTGATGAGTGTGTTGCTACACTCACTAGCACAATAAAAACAGCAATTGATAGGTTTATCCCTAGAAAGGCATATGTACCCAAGCCACGAACACTGCCGCAATATATTTGTGACTTAATAACAGCCCGCAACAATGCCTGCCGGCACTGGCAACAGACAGGGTCCTTTCATCGTAAGGACTGCTTCCGAAGGCTACAGAAGCAGATAAAGAATGAAATATTCAATCATAAGTGTGCAGTGTGGCAAGACAAAGTATCTGCCCTCAGTACAGAGGACAACAGCCTGTGGCGAACGAAACGAGGCTTGTTAAATATACCTCTCTACATGCGCCGTTCCTTAAGGTCCCTGATGGCGAGGCCTATTCACCCCAGGGAAAGGCAACACTGCCAGCAGACACAATAGCAGCTGCATTCCAGCCCAACCACGATCCCTCAAACCCTGATCACACCAGGAATATTGAGGAGGGAGTCGCTGCCCTCATGGTGGAGGTTCTCAGAACAATGCCTGTGTTGACCAATGGGACTGAAATTAAGCACATTATTCACAGACTGACACCATGCAAAGCACCTGGATATGATGGCATTCAGGCCCTTGTCCTAAAGAAGATGCCCTAGTCAACCCTAGATGATATTGCTGAGTGCATCAATGGCATAATGCGCACTCATCAATTCCCTGACCAACGGAAGTGCGCACATATCATTCTCTTCCCCAAGCCAGGAAAGGATGCCACTCTCCCCCAGAACTATAGGCCAATTAGCCTACTATGTGCCCTGTCCAAACTCGCCGAGCGCATCCTGCTCGGCCGCATTCAGATGCATCTTGGATAGAATAGCATCCTGCCAAATGAGCAATTTGGCTTCCGAGGCAGTCACTCTACAACACAACAGCTTGTTCGTATTGTAGAACATATAACATAAGGCTTCAATCAATGCAGGTACACTGTCACTGTATTCCTCGACATAGAGAAAGCATTCGACAGAGTATGGCATGCTGGGCTAGTGTATAAAATGCACAGATTGGGCATTCCCGACTGCTATATAAAATTAGTGCATAGCTACTTAAGCGAACGCAGCTTTGTAGTTACGCTACCTGAAGCAAAGTCAGACCCTTACCCTATTAGAGCAGGAGTGCCTCAGGGCTCCATTGTCGGTCCAGTATAGTTTAACATATACATTGCTGACATCCACCATTCCCACAACCCAACTTGCAAGCTATGCAGATTATACAGCTGTGTTTGCAACTTCTTGGCATGCCTCACTTGCTGTATCCAAAGTACAGGAAGCAATACAGGCCCTAGAGGTCTGGTTCACACTCTGGCGCATCAAGATAAATGTAGGCATGTCAAAAGCATTTGTCTTTGCCCAAAGACAAATTCCTCCAGCTCTTCCCCAGATCTCCCTGTTTGGCATGCCAATCGAGTACCAACCCAACGTTAAATATCTTGGAGTCATGCTCGCGTTATTACGAGATTATTTCGAATTGCCGAATTTCACTTACTAAACTTCGAAACATTTATATCACAATGGCAGAATGGTATTCTTGAGTTGAAATTCCGAAGTGCACAGTCGTGACTTGAGTTGAAGGCTCCACTCGTACTTGCTCAAGTGGATGTTTCAAGTGGCACTATATTTCGTATGCTTAGTGCATTTTAGTTTGAGCCTGGCTGCTACTTCATGAAGTTTAGTGTGGATCTGGCCTAGATACGAAGTGACCCGAGTTCACCCGATCTTACTTATGACGTCACACTCCTAGCCAATAGGAAGTGTTCAAAACATTGACGTACTTGTTTTTCAATTGACTTTTTTTTTCCCCCGCGAAATGAGTTGTTTTCGTAAATATTAAATTTAACACTCGTTCAGTGGATAATTAATGTATTTCGGCCTAAAATACTGCAGAAACCCTAACGAAATCAATCTAAAACGAAAACTGAATTTACTGTAGTGTACCCGACAACTTTTAGGAGGAAGTAGTGACTGTTTTAAATGATTCCACACAAAAAATATACAGAGAATAAATTACGATTTTGGTAGTAGGTATTATTCTAGCATCATAAATTGTAAAACATGTTATTCCCTAATGTTGAACTGTATTAAAAACGACAATAATAACCATATAACACGGTTTAATATTTTTCCGCGGCTATATAATACTATCTTTTAATGTTTTCTAAAAGCTGTGCTCAAAATGTCCGAGTAAGTTACAGAAAAACAAATACTTACAAACCTGTAAGCTCACAAGTGCTTTGTGTATTGGGCTTGTGTTTCGTAACAACCATTGCTAAATTGATTTAGTCTCGTGAATAAATATGCAATTATGTGTTAACCTATTTTCTGAGTGACTAATAATCCAATATTCTGAAAAATAATGTAGGCCTACCTAGCCATGTCCAACAATCGTGTATGGCGAGTGCTTTTCATTGTAATAAAGAAATACTGTCAAGATAATGAATGCAACATATGCAAATTTAATATTCACAATTTAACTTAGGTCTTAAAATAATAAACACAATTGGGTTGTTGATCTGCTGCAATATCACTTCTTCCTGTCCCTGTAAGCCTACCTTCTCCAAACCCTTCCTAATTTTCCAACCACTTTCAGTCACCAAATCATCCTGCAAAACATACCACTCCCTTACTGACCTTACAAGCATATAAGTACTGCTTGCCACTCTCCAGTCTCCTCTACACCATTTCATTCTTCTCACAATTTACCTCTTCCCCTATATATACCCTCCGAGTTGTGTGACAATGTAACCCTCGTCATTCTCCCTCTCCACAGCTTTAAAATTACATCATAATTACAAATGGCCTATAATTACCTTCCTAGTTTCCCATCATCCATATTTGCACCTTTACAATCTACATCTCGAATTCCACATAGGCTATCTGAATATTCCAACACCCACCGTACCATCAAACAGTATGCTTTTTCCTTTTCCTTAAAGCTCCCTCCTTTCAGTACCCTTTACAGCATACCACTCTCTCTACTGTTTTTTTTTTTTTTTTTACCTAAGGTCACTTTGCAGCAGAGTACCTATGTAGGTTTTACTGTGCTGCTTTATCTATCTCTTGCCCATGCCATTTATAAATTAATAATTGTCTACACACTAAGCCTTTAAAACCTGAGGTTCCCCAGTTTATTACAAACCGGAATTATCTACTAACTACTTAACACTTTATTTTAGACAAAATACAATGTATCCTGAAGCCAAAATTCAAATTTCCCATAAATCTAATTTCTGTGATACATTGCTGTTTACCCTATGCACAACCAATATTTTAAATTAAAAAAAATCTGATAAGAATATAACAACTCTTAAATCAACACTTGTAATGGGGAAACAGCCCAGTGTCAAATACATCCTACCTCCTCACTTGCCAGACATTTCCTACACTTTCCCAAACCTATTCTCCATGATCAACACCCCGTCAGAAAATTCCACTTTTCTAGCCGAACTCCTAAGCACAGACCACATACTACGTTCTGTTCTGCTCTCACCCTCTGAATTTACCATAAAGGTAATATATAGTAGAGGGAGCATGACGTCACAAATGTGTGTCCAACATGGTCTCGAGAGTTTAGTGTTGTTTATTTATGTTTTCTCGTCGTAAAAATGCAGTCGTGTTGTTTGAAACTCATGGCGTACCTTCCAGAATATATATTTAGTCATGTGGTGTCACCGAGATCTCGGTTCAAAACCTTATAGTAAGTACGT
>PNEQ01102703.1:0-19444 GCA_003012365.1 Medauroidea extradentata
TGGGAAGATTCTTCTTCTTTTCTTGTTGGAAAGGGGATATTTTTAAATAATTAGTTTGTGTTTAAATTGTTGAATGGATCTAAATTAGTAAACATATTATAAGACCTAATGACAAAGGAAATAAATTATTTTAAATTATTGGTGTTGACGAAATTAAACAACATATGATAAATAATTTGGGACTTGGCGCGGCATTAGATAGCCCTTCAGCACACACAGTCTAGCCACGTTCAGTCTCCTCGGTGAAGACTCTGCTCATCGAGCAATGCTGGTCCCCCACCCACAAAATCATCCCTTTTTCTCTCTTTCCCTCTCACTCTGGTCTCTACCTGAATGGCAGTCTGACCAACCCAAACAGTTTTTGTCAGGAAGGGGGAAGGGGGAGGGATTGGAACAAAGCCTGAACAAGTTATGGCCGCAGCCGCTTGGCGGTGCTAGGATCGTGCTCCACTAGCGCTCCAAAGCGTATAGGGACGGAACTCCGTGCTCGACCTCTTCAAAAAGCGCAACAGTAAATCCCATAAGGTTGTCCTGCCCTGAGCAAGGGTCTTGATGGAAGATGTATTTGTAGACGATATTGTGACAGGAGCAGCATCAGTCGAAGAAGCCCTTCAGTTGCAACAGGAACTGATACATCTAATGAAGCATGGTGGATTTGATCTGGAAGTGGTCAAGCAATTGCAAATGTGTCCTGGAAGCCGTGCCTGAAGATCATAGGGAGAGTCCTCTTGGTTTCGAAGGTAACAATGACATGTTCGAGATACTTGGTTTACAATGGGATTGGAAGGCAGGTATGTTCTCGTACCATATTCAACCTGCAAGCACACCAGTTACCAAACAAAGTATCTTATCAGACATAGCTAGACTGTATGATCCACTTGGGTGGATTACACTAGTGGTAATCAAGGCTAAAATTTTCCTCCAGAAACTCTGGCTGCTTGGTATATCATGGGATGACATTCCCCCTCAGGATTTACTTGCTGATTCGCAGGGTTTTGTCAGCCAGTTGACAGTTCTCAGCACCTGTCAATCCTACGTCTCGTGTCTGCACCACATTCCATTTACTAGCTTCATGGATTCAGTGATGCATCATTTGAAGGATATGCTGTTGTCGTGTATCTGCGCACGGATAGTCAAGATGAGACACAGACACACCTGCTCCTCGCTAAATCTCGTGTTGCACCATTAAAGACAGTCTCACTTCCTCGACTTGAATTGCTAACTGCACACCTGATGAAACTGATTGAGGCAATAACAATTTCACTTGAAGGTCGTATCCACATCAGTTCAGTCAAAGCTTGGTGTGACTCAATTGTGGTGCGCACTTAGATCAGAATCCCACCCCATCATCTCAAGACCTTTGTGGCAAACCGAGGGTCTCGTATTCAAGATACCAAGGTCGCTGTCCAGTGGAGACCTGTGCGTTCTGCTGACAATGCTGCTGACTGTGCTTCCAGAGGACTTTCACCCAAAAAATTACTGATGCACCCTCTATTGTGGACTGGACCAGCTTGGTTAAGGGCTGGAGAGGACTCGTGGCCTACCCAAGATTACGACACCTGGAATGAGGAAGGCAAGGATGAAATGAAGCCAGCTAAGGTTGTCTCGTTAGTCGGACAGAATGAACAAAACATTCTTGAGATTCTTTCCAGGTTCTCCTCATGGTTGAGAGTTCAAAGAGTGCTTCCACACATACTAAGATTTGTATTCAATCTGAAGGTGTCAGTAGAGCTTCGTTGCACCGGTCCCTTGACTGTCGCAGAGATTGATGCTGCCAAGAAGGTGTGTGTGTGAGGCAGGTTCAGCTGGAATGTTTTTCACCAGAGTTAAGATTGCTTGGCTGGAGGGGCTGAATGCTCTCCTTGCGTCAGAAGGCTCCATCTGTTCTTGGATTGTGATGGCATCATTCGTGTCGGTGGGCGATTTGCAGAACTCTCATCTAACATACGCAATGAAATATCAAATTCTGCTTCCTAAGATGGGTGTCCTGACTGATTTGATAATTTATTATTATTGGAGGTACGTCAATTTTGCGTATTCATTTGGCAGTAGCCTAGACTTGTCAGTCCTATACACCCACTGGCCACTATCGATTATCTATTGGCTTATAACCGTACAAGCAGTTAGCAAGCGATAGCACTTTGCATTATTTCCTTATTTACTACTGGCTTGCAATAGTCAAACGCGTTTCGTAACAGCCTCCAGCAAGTCACAGACATGACAATGAAGTACACATAATTGGCGTTCAACCTGATCTGGAATGTATCTGCGAAATTTACGTACCTCTAATTATTATCATGCATTACACCTCCATGCTGGTCCCAATGCCACCCATGCTGCAATTCATTGCTAGTACTGGATGTTTGCCTGGAGGGAAGTGGTTAAGTCAAGGATCCATTCATGCGTAAAATGTTACAGGTTTATGGCCACCAACGTGCAGCCGTCAATGGGAAGTCTTCCACAAAGTAGAGTACAACAAACAAGACCCTTCTTGAATGTTGGTGTAGACTATGGGGGGCCCTTTCCAGGTCAGACAGTCAATGCTTAGAAATGGTCGTGTTTCTAAAGTATATTTGTGCCTGTGTATATATCTCGGTACTAAGGCTGTGCACCTTGAGTTGGTTTTCTTGTTGAATACCACTGCCTTTTTGAATGCCTTTTTCAGATTTACGGCTAGGCGTGGGTACATGCAGGCCAGGATGGTGTTAGCAGGGTAGCTGCCATTAAACAGCAGCACAGGACAGTAAAGCGACCAGTGGTCAAGTTGAGTTGTCTCCCTTTTCAATAAATGCCATGAATCTGCTATACTTTGCTCGTTATAAAAAAATAATTATAATTTTGGTGGGCGGAATGTTGGAACTTGCTGTGTTAGACTATGGCTGTTTGAGTTTGGCACCTTGTGGCAGCAGTGTTGCTCCGAGCGGCCATATTTATTAGCAGTGTCATCTTCGGGCAGTTATTGTAAACTCTGCATTGCCGGCATCGTGCAGCTTAACTGTGGTTAAAGTTTTGTGTTATTTTATCCAAACAGTTGGTCTTGAAAGTCTTGTATTTCTTTGAATAGCTGTTCATACATGTGTAAATATAATATTTGCTATCAAAATAAAGCAGAAGGTATTCTTGAATTGTATAAAACCATATGCATTTTTTAAAAATATTTATGGAAGTGTTCGAAACTACTTGTATTGCGCTAATGTGGAAATGAGAAAAAAATTAATTTTGAGTACGTACAATAAAGCTTCTCCGGTGCTACTTTTTCCTTTGTGATCACACTCTTTTGATTCATTTTGTGATTTTCAGATACAGGGAAATGCGCAAGCGCATCAAACAGCGTATGGATGATTTAAAGGTGCGGTTATGATGGCTGTGCGTCATGGGACCGATCACCGTTGTTATTGTTGCAAGAATGACACTGTTTACTGTTGTCCGCTGGAATCAAAAGAAATGACAAAAGTTTGTAGTTGTTTAGTTGTATTTTCTTTATCACTAGTTCCACAGGCATTAATTGCTGTGTAAGTACAGTTATATGATAGTTCATAAAGTAGAGCAAAAAGACTTGACTGTACCACTAGCCTTGTGACAGTTTGTGATTTATTAGAAAACCAGTAATCAGAGTGAATATTATCAAATTTAATGCTATAAAATGAACATTATGTAATACATTTTATACCTACAATGAATTTCCTTATTAAGTCCGCAATGTAGTGTTTGCTTTAATTATTTTATGTGTAAGTTCGAAATTGGTTGAAATGAAAGGCAAGAAGGCTGCATGGAAATGTGTGTGCAGACAGTTCTTTATTGATACAGAAAAAAATATTTTTGCTTATTTTAAAATCTTAATCGATCATAATAACTTTTTTTGTATAGGTTTATGTAAAAAAAAAAAGTCAGCATGTGTATACTCTCATGTATCCGTGCCCTACTTCAGTGTTTGGGTTGTTCAGTAAAATTTGATTTGCCAGTTTAAAAATGTTATGAATTTGGATAAATGTTTAAAGTAAAAAATAGGTGTGATTTAAACAGATTCCCTTGATTTGTTGGTGCCCTACTAAAATGACTTTGTTGTTCTCATTGCTGTTACCATATTTACAAATTCAAACAACCAGCCAGTTACGGTTGTATTAATTTCTTAATGGTTCAGTGTAGAAAAATTAAAAATAAGTACTGTAATCTATCTATCTAATAGTGTTTGCCAAATTTACAAGCAAATGTTTTGCCAGGGTGATTATTCTCTTTTAGTAATTTTAAATAATACATTTGTAAAAAAATTTACAAAAACAGTTGTCTAAGATTGCCTCTTTTTTTTATTTTTTTTTATTTTGGCGTTGAAAATTCTGCAGTTTTCATATAATGAATGTTGCCTTCCTAAGGGCACTTGTTCTTATTTGTGCTGTTTTTGCTAATATTATTATTTAAATCCTGAAAGGGAGCAGATATTGTAAAATTGTTATTTACTGTAGATAAAAATTTTTTTTTACTACAGACTGTAATTTTTCCATAGCAAAATTAATTATAATTTTGTCTGAATACCTACTTTTAGAACTTTTCTTTAAGTCGATAACTACGCAAAATAATATATGGTTGGAAAAAATTAGGCTACGTAGAAAACAATTTTCAAGAAATCTGTGTGTCAATTTTATGATATACAGTAGCTCCTCAGGATTTAAAACAATATTATGTATAATCAAAAACAGTAAAAATAGGAACCAGCAGCCTTTAAGGCAAAGGTGGGCATTTCGTCCTCTCTCTCTCTCTCTCTCTCTCTCTCTCTCTCTACTGTCAGTAGGCTGGCATGTAAACACCACTGTGCAAGCTATAGTATTAAATATTAAATAATATGTGTGGCATTGCAGTCTACTGGAGGCCTTTCATTTTACAAATATTTGTTTTGGATGTGGAATTGTGGATGTCTCTGTGTTGTCTGTTGCACACGGAGCAATACAGAAAATAAAGTGCAACTGTTTTAAATATGCATCTGCAGTAAGGTTTCGTAATCCTCTTGCTTCACTAACTTCCTTGCCCTTGTGATTCATAAAGCTGCGCATTGCCATTGGTCACGGTAGTGTACAGGGAGTAGTTAACTTGAAAGCTCACGTACCGTATTTACTCGCATAATCACCGCACAAATTATACCAAAATACAATGTAAAAAAAATTGGGTACGGCCATTACGAGGAGAAAAATTTTTTTGGCCAAGTATTTGACAAAAATTGTTCAAAATGTTGAATTTTAAATATGTTATTCTGGAGCATTGTTTACTTGCTGCGTGCATATTGAAATAATGCAGTTTTTAATGAGAAGTGTACAGTAAAGAACAAAATATGCAACAATTACCACAAAACCGAGATAAAAAACCATAGTTAACGGTACCCGAAATGCATAATTACAAAATAATAAAAAAACTAAATTCACCTAAAAAAAGTTAACGGTAACAAAAGCAACCACTCACCAAGTTTATTTGTCGTTGTCGTTAGTACTAGCATCGGACGACTCAGAATCGTACTCAGCCTCGCTTGGGTCGTCGATGTCACTCTCACGATCCCAAACTATGTCGTCCTCAGTGCCGTCGAGCGTAGAGGAGATGCCTGTTTTCTTAAAACTCTTGACGAAGATTTCATCGTTGATAAGAGCCCAACTCTGCTTCACCCACTCGCAGATCATGGGCAGAGATGGCCGCTTCATTCGTCCAGCAGGGATCAGTTCATGCATTCCACTGGCCATCCACTCCGAGTACAGGCAACGGAGATGGCCCTTGACTGGCTTGTTGATGGATACATCAAGGGGCTGAAGTATCGATGTGAGGCCACCAGGGATAACGGCCACGTCAACCCTTGACTCCTGCAAGACACTCTTAACAATGTCAACGAGATGCGCACGGAAACTGTCCCACACCAACAATGCTCTTTTTATCAGTAGTGCTCCTGGTCGCTGCTCCCTTACAGTCTTCAGCCAGTCCTCAACAAGATTTGCATCTATCCAGCCCTTTTCCTGTACTCGGACATGGATGCTTGGCGTAAACTTCACTCCCTTTGGCAGCGTCTTCCTTTTGAATACAATGTAAGGGGGAAGTTTCCTGCCATCTGCTGTGACCGCCAGCATTACTGTGCACCATAGTCGTTCGTTCCCTGTCGTCCGGACCGTGACACTAGATTGCCCCCTCTCATTTATTGTTGTGTGTTGTGGCATGTCAAAGAACGCCGGAGTCTGGTCGGCATTTCCAATTTGCGACAGCGCAACTTAGCGTGCCTTGCACTGAATCATCTCCAACAAAACACTACGAGCATTGTTTCGTAACTCACAAATAAATTCGATGACTTGACCGTCAACAGTCGGAAAATTCCCACACTTGGGCCCGCGAAAAGCACGTCTTAAGGAATTAGTGTCTTTCAACTCATTTTTTTACTTCCTCCACCTGTGAACATTTGTATCGTTGACCAAAATTTTTTTTCTGCTGCCCAATTTCCATTTTCTTCCATGTACGCAATCACACGTAACTTGAATGCAGCTGTATATGAATTATACTTCCCCATCGCCACAATAAGTCCATTCCAAGGTCAGTATATGATAAAGGACCTGTGCCTCATTGCTATGTGATGCGCGCTTCCCATTTGCTATTCACGGTAAAACCTGAGCCATACGCCACACCTCACAGGCTGTTCCATTTAGAGTACCGGAGTTCCGTTTACTGTTTCCGCAGTTTTGTTTATCATTTTTGCGTTTAGTTTACCATTTCTGCAGTTTCGTTTACGATTTCTGTCATTTCGTTTACCTTATATTTATCCCCCGAGTGCCACCACTAAGTTACCATTTAGTTACTCGGCTATTATGCGGGGAAAAATAAAATACCAAATTCAAAAACTCAATATATGGGTGCGGCTATTATGCGATGGTGGCCATTTTGCGAGTAAATACGGTAATTTACAGTGTAGTCACCAGATATCAGCTGTCCGTACATTAATAAGTGTTTTATATGACTGCCTTACGACTGTTGCTAATTATCTTATTAAAAATTTTATGTGCAACATAAACACAAAGGAAGAAGATAAATATAAGATAAAATATAAGAACCTGGTACTTTAGTTTGGGGTATTTACTTAAATTAAGGTAAGGATAAAAAATAACTGAAATTTATAGGTGCATATATATTAGCATTAAGGTCAACTCGTACTTGTTTTTTCTCTCAGCACTGAAGTTATAAATATATGTGTAGTATTTACATGGTTCATTGACTTATAAAATGAAAGAAAAAAATTACAGTAAAATCTGGCTACAGCTTCCAAGTATGTAACATGATTCTAACTTTACAAATGTTGCTGCAATTTTGTATTTAAAATTATGATAAGTAGTTGCAATGAAAATAGGAAATCACTTTTTGATAGTCCAGTACAAATTCATCAAAATTTCAATGGTGAAATAAAAATGTTTTTGAAATGCATATGTACACGGAGCTTTGACATGAGTCAAATTTATCAGAATAATTGACAAAAGATTGACACTACACCTGTGTGGAGTTAAATTTTATAGGTTTAGAGCACAGTACAGTATATGAGTAAAACAATTTTATGTTGAGTTTACATGGAAAGTTTTAATTTAAGAAAAAATTATTTTCAGTTTTAAAATTGCTTGCTGGAGGACATGGATTCAGAGTACATATTTGTGATGTTATGAAATTAAATTGTTGGGCATTAAACTGGATCAGAAGCCATACCATTTAGAATCACAGTAATTTTGAAGGGAAAATGCTGACGAAGTGTCAGGGTTAACATTTGTTTGTGCAAGAATGGTAGACTTGTACTCATACAATTTTATGATTGCGAAAATTTTTGATAGATTATAGAAATCCTAATTCAATGCAAATATTTACTATGTAATATGAAGACAGTAGTTTTTTAATAAATGTGAATACATTTATGGTTAATTTTGAAATACATTTTTATTTTGTGAATTTAAATATTTCTGTATAACCTTTAAATGACCCTCATCTATCATAAAAAGGAAATTGAAACAAATTCAATTCAGATGCTGATTGCCATCTAGTTACAAGTATTTCTTTAGTGCTTGTTTCCGTTATTTCAGTAAGTATGCTTTGAAACAGTATTGACCCATTTTTTTACATTATGACCTGTTAAATAAGTTGAGCCATTTTGTTTATTCTGGATGCTGTTAGGTACTGGATATTTTGAGAGTATAAACACTATATTTATCAAAAGTTTTGGATTTTTTTTTAAAGCCTTACATTATGGGTGCTTTTTATTTCAGTTGTAGGTGTAAAATATGTAATTTTTTACATAACTGTAAATTTGTTTTATTTAGTGCTTGTGCTAGTACGTATGAAATATTTCATATGCAGTACATAAGTGGCATTTTGTGTGTTTATTCTATAAAGTTGAAGTTCATTGAAGGTTGTTTAAAGCAGCTAGAAAGATATTTTATACTACAAATTATACACATAGTTGGCTGTGTAGACAAATAATGTATGTATGATCTAAAAAGTTTTTATTTCTCAAGTCACCTACTGTAGAGTAAATTACATAAGTTTCTTTGTTAGAATTTTCTATGCAAACCTAAGACATTATTTTATTGTACTGTTTGCTTATAAAATTGTAAGGAGATGAATCTTTATTATAGTACCATAAATGTATGTTTTGTGTTTGTAGCATGACAGTACATGTCAGCTTATCTAATCAAAAGTATTTAAGTTAGAACTTCATGCAAGTCATTAGACATAAATTCCTTTCCACGCATAGATACTTCTGCTTTCATATGAAACTTTATTAAATTAAAAGTCCAGCTGTTAAAACTAATATTACATGTACGAGTCTTATATTTTTGTGCAAGCTAGTGTATGGAATACAAAGGTTTTTTCTTTAAATCTGTAGTTACATTTTAGCTTAATTCTTAAGGTTGGTTACCGTCATTTTGATAAAAATTGAAATTGATCTGAGTAAATTGTTAGGAATTTTCATTACAGAAATTGCAAGTTGGCAAGTAAGTAAAACTTAAGTAAATACTTAGATTTTCCTTAAATAGTCATCATACTTTCATTACGGTATTCTTTATGCTGTGCATCAATCATTGTGACTGTCAGAATGCCACATGGGTTAGAATATTTGGATTCTGTTTTTGATATTGTGGAGAAGAAAAATGTGGTAATGATGGTGTATATGAGAATGACTGCACTGGTATCTACGAGATAATAAAAATTCTTCAAACGTTTTTTAGAAACAAGTGAGCCAGTTTATTAAATGGCATTTTTTTTTTTTCAAAAAGAATGGTTATGAGATGGACCATTTCATAAACAAAATCTACTACATATTTTTATTCTTGTTTCACAGTTTACTAACTTAATAAAAAATACAGTTCTCCACATCGCTGTCATGTTAGTTTTGTCCAATATTAATGAAAAATTAAAAAAAAATTTTCATTAAATTTTTAGTCCGTGCATGAAGAGAAATTATTTTTATCACCATTTGTGTGATAACACTTTACCGTATCAAGGTGTCTCATATGACCTGACTGTGCAATGCAATGAAAAATCTAAATCTTAGATCTTCCTCAAGTTTTTCCGCAGTTTCACTGCTACCCCAAGGATTTCCTCATTATGTAGTCCATGCAATCGGCCCTTACTCTTTTCAACGAAGATGTTTTCTTTAAACCTTGCATTGAAAGAAAGTATTCCACACATTTATGAACGTAATGGTGTGTTTACTGTCACTTTAGAATACAGTTCATTAAAGTTTAAATCAACTTTCTTTTCTGTGTCAGTTTGAAAAGTTGTTAGCACATAATGCCGTATGCATGTTGCCATGTTGTTCAGTCACAGTGTAACCAATATTATTTTTAAATGTTTTAAATTGAAATTTAGTAATTCAGTTCAGTTGATTAATTTCACCTTGATAATTTGCACAAATTGAATAATGACATACTATTTAGAGTTTTTGCACTTAAAAATCTTCATTGCAATATTACATCTGTATGACTACATATATGCAAGTACTGTAGTATGTTGACTTAAATAAAGTGTAGAACTCCAATACAAGTGGTTCGATGCACCAATTGTTAGGGTAAATTGTTGTACCCAACCTGGAAAAAAAAACTGTAAATGAAAATTATTTTCAAATCTGGAGTTCAGATACTTGTAAGCAACAGTATTGGAGGATTCTTCACTTTTTAAAATGTTCTGGTATCACATATGGGTGCAAACTGTTCAGTTAGTATAGATTCTAGAAATATTGTTATACAGTAGGTTGTGTTCTTAAGACGTAGATCTGAAGTGCAATTCCTAATGCCCTCCTCTATTTATGTCTTTAGGCCAGTCCTAATTATCTCTTGCAAAATGCAGGCCTCTAAACAATCAACTGTATCTGAAAGAATTAATGCATGTCACTACAGCAGTCCTATTACAGTGGAACCTCGTCTATACAAACCCTGTTAATACAAAGTTCTTAATAATATAAAGTGGCTTTCTTTCCCCTTGGAGTAAGATGGATACTTAAATACATGTATTAACTTAAAATGCTCAGTAATAATCTCCTTTTATGTACATAAAACAGTGTAATATCAAGTTTGCTGATCAAAAGAAGAAGTTATGGTGGTGATTAGAATGTTTGTATTTTGGAGATAGAAAAAATATTTACAGACTTTTCAAATTTTTAGAAACACCTGTTATACAAACTTCATTACTGTATTATAAACTGCAAAAATTTGAGTCCTTTCAGGTTCATGTTGAAGAAGTTTCACTGTATATTTGTTTGTCTATATGTAGAATCCAGCCAGTCTCTCCTTACCCTGTCCTCAGATCATTCACTCTGTACTAACACTCTTAGATTTGCCTTTGTCTTCCTGCCGAATGTTCTTCGCTAGGCTGCGTTCACTGGTTACCCTTGACATCACAGTTTTCTTTGTAACTCATCACTTATCTTGGTTTGATGGGGGTTTGTTTACTAATTTTAAAGATGCCATGATAATCCTAAAAAAGAACCACATTTATTGATATATTTCTCCAGTGAAATTTCACGATCCAGCTAATCAAATAATTTGGTTTTGAAATTTTTGGCCACACAAATTTTTTGAAGCTAAATAGGCATCATGGTTTTTGTGAAATACTTTGCTAATGCCATGTGTACTTGGTTACATTATTTATTTTGCTATCTCGTCACTGTACACAGCTTGCAGTGAATTGAGTATGTACTGTGTTTTGTTTTGTGTTACACCATCACGATAATGGCAAGTCCGGTCGATGACTGTAAGAAGGTGTGGGCTACATCTAAATTAACAGTAAAACATCAGTTGAAATATCTTGGTTTTTTTGGAAGTCTGTATGGGGACATTTACCGGAATAAGTAACAGATTTTGCTGACTTTGGATGCAAATATTTTCCCTCTGTTTCGCATACCTTTATACAATAACTTGCTCTAGAATCAGATGTGCAGTATTTCAGCAGTACAAATACATAGTCCATCAGAAATACCAGATGTGATATATTTGATCACAATGTTAGTAGAGGCTATTTTGTAGGCTAAACTTTTTTTCCCCCTTTTCGTCTAATTTTTCCATGTTTAACTATAAAAATTGATATTTTCCATTAGCAATTTGAGCATTGATTTATGTACCACAACCTTTTAAACATGCATCATATTGATTTTTATGTTCATGTACAAATGCCAGAGAAAACTGTAAAATGTAATACTTAAACTATTTTTTATATTATGTTGTGACACATACACATTAAAAATACTAAATTCATCTAAAAAGAGTGTAAATAAATTTTCATTTCACTAATTTGCATTACTGCGTATTAAATATCTTCATTGTTAATTTATTGTAGGTGGGGGGGGGGGGAGGTTGCAAGTGTTGGTAGTTCATTACTGGTCAGTTATTTATTTATTTTTTAATTGCATTTTCCTATTGCCCTGTTCTCCTATTGTCTTCGGGCCAGTCTGTCCCCCCCGCCCTCCCCAAGCTACTTGATGACAGAGGAGGATTTGTGGCCATTGTATACATGCGGATTGCGTCAGTTTTGGTGTGGCATGTGAAGCAAGTGGCTCAATCCTTCTTGCTCCACGCTACTCAGTTGCTGCACGTGTACAGATGCAGGAGAAGAGGCCTGCTAGCTGGAAGGGCAAATGTCTGGGTTAGAGATTATGCCTGCAGTGATTGGTGATGTGTGGTATGTGGTTCGCAACTGGTCAGGTGTCCTACGTATTGTAGGAGGATGGGGACATTGCCTGTACTATCCCTTGTTCACCCCCTCACTACTTTGCTAAAGTGTTGGTTTTTTTTATGGTCTTCTACACTGCGGTATAAATTAAATGAAAATAGTTTTCAGTTTTATGATATTACAAACTGTCAATGTTGTGCTATAAACATTTTTGGTGGCATATTGTTTTAATAAATTACATGCTTGTGTTTTTTTAACTGTTCATACTTGGTATACAGTACTTGCATATATCTTTTATATGGGTTTGTGATCGTATGTCTTCTAACTCTAGCAATAATTCGAATGTGGCCAAAGTAAGTCTCGGTGAGTGACAACAGCAATTATCAAATATGACACCAAACCTATTACAAATTGTTAGTGTCATGAGGTGTCAGAAATGAATGTGAAAATACAGTATACTTTTGCTTTACCCACATCGGTAAAGAAATGGTTTCTCCATTAGGGCCAAAATAATTAACATAATAGTAAAGAGAAATAGTTTCTTAAATACAGTTGTACTGCTTGCCACACAGTCTTTTAGAGAAATATGTTGACTATAATCATGCTGTGCTGGAGTTACTAATAAATGTTTTTTGTTTCTCATTGTAGTTTAGTCACATCCATTTTGATTTCTTAAGAATCTTGCTTTTGGTCACTTTGTTTTTGCAGTTGTCACAACTTTCATCTTTGTCAAGTCTTGACTTTCATAATTTCTTATCCTACTGTCATTCCACTGCCCTATTCTCGTGTTGCCTTAACCACTAAACTTACAGTGCAAAGGTGCATTTACTGTACATTAAAAAATTTATTCAGAATGTAAGAAATTTTATACAGTACTATGTTATTTCATACCAACTAGTATATTTTTACACAGCTCTTTCCACTCCTAATCACATGTTGTTGGTTAGAATGCTTTTATTGTTGTATAGAAGTGTTTGTGTCATAATTGTATTAAATGTATGTAATTAGATCTTAAATTATAAAATTTTAAGGGAGCATCCCCTGTGTTGAGGTCGTGTTGAAGTTTGAAACACTGTATATGGTGTTGAAAAATTTAACTTCATATTTTCAGTTTTGCTAGCTTAGTTTTATTGAGTCTTTCTGTCCTATAAATAAAGATAAAGTTATGTTTTCATATTACCACACTGTTTTAAATGTAGAATTTCTGAAGGTATTGTTGTACAGAATTTTGGCATTAGGAAATACTTCAATATCAGTTTGTATTTAAAAAAAAAGTTGCATTCAAGTTCAGAAAAGTAAGTGTAGTAAGTAATTGTGTTGTTCGCAGTTTTCAAACAGATGTAATAAAACTGAGCATTCATTTAAGAATCATATACAGTATGTTTGAAATAAGTGACCCTATATTCCATATTATACACTCAACATGCTACGTTTACAGAATATTCTTTAATACGTCATTTATGTATTAGGTGTCATTTTATATTTGTTACTGATTTGTGCCCATTTGTTTTATAATATCAGAACAGGAATATGACATACGTATATAGAATGTAAATATTGAATTCAGGAAATGTGAAGATTAATTTATGTTGCAACTTGAAAACTGCTGACGTTACATCAATATTTAATTTTTTTCATTAAGTTTTGCTGTGAAGATGAAAGAATGTAGAAATTTTTTATAGCTTAAAAAAGCAGAACACTATAGTATTGTCACAGTAGTATGAGGCATGTCCGGAAAGTAAAAACCGGTTTGAAAAAAAAAAAAAAAGGCATAAATTGATTTTATTCACAAAAAAATTTATTTGTACATGAAAGTGCATTCCTTAACCTATTTTTCAACATACTGTAGGTAGTTGCCACCATTGTTAAGGCATTTGTCATAGCTGGGAATCAACTTTTGTATGCCCTCTTCAAAGAATGATACCACCAGTGAAGACAGCCACAGCTGAACGCTGTTTTTCAGGTCGTCATCACTGTAGAAGCACCTACTTCCGTACTCACACTTCAGGTTCAAGAACATGTGGTAGTCAGAAGGCGCCAAATCGGGGCTATACGCCTGGTGAGGAAACTGCTCCCAACAGAATTGTTGAGTAGTAGAACGGTACTTACTTTTCGGACATGCCTCGTATAATGTACCATTTATTTTGTTGATCCACCTTAAAAATAAGTTTTTTTTTCTAGTAAAACAAATGAAAAACTACGATTTGTTTAAAAATCTATTTATTGTCTTAGAGTATAATGTTTTTATAATAATGTGTAACTTTCAGGGCTATTGGATTATGTACAGTTCCTTTTACAAAGAAGTGTTAGATGAACTAAAACAGTATACAAGTACATGTAATATTCATTATACATGCAGTAACATTCCTTATGAATATTTCATGTAGTGCCATTCTGCATATCTGTAAAAGTACTGAACATATTGTACTGCTGTACCTATGTATTTTTACTGGCTTAGTAATTCTGTATTTGCTGTTAAAATATTTAATCACAAGTTTTGTGTAGTTTTAGTTGCTGTGCTGTGTAATACTATTAGAATTTCAGTACTTACTGCCAGAGCAGTTAGTGAGTTTATTTTATTAAGTTTAAACTTTTAGTTTTTAGAAAGTCGAGAACTACCCTACATGAAGGTGTTTACTGGGACTTCAGATGTACCCTGTAATGCAAATATTTTGAATCAGTACTGATGCATAGTACATTATGTATGGTATGATGAGTTAAAGTTGTCATTAATCTAATTTTTTTGTTTAAATGATATGCACATAGTTTTTAGTAATAGTTTATAGGTACTTCAGGGAATATGTCTGAGCTGGAGAAAATCCTACCCACCCGATACAATTAATCTAATACAGTACATAAGTAAAGACTTGTAAAATTTACATTATTTTTTTACTGTAAACTAAACTCCAACCTGTTGTATTCTTACAAATTTTGGAAATTCAGTGACAGTGTTATGAAAGCAGTCAAATTGATTACCTCGAAATTCAATCATTCAGTAACTCCATAGATTGTGCTGAAGTACACCAATGTACAAGTCAGTGAAGTGTATTGTGTCAATAACGTTAATTCTGCAGGTCTGTACTTTCAAGTAAGCTAGTGCTTGGTTATTGATTTTTAGTTGAATAATAGTTAAAGTTGCAGAATTGTATGTTGACTGAATTAAAGTGGCTGTTAGCTACTTGTGTTCTCTGTTGTAGCTCACAAGCATTGGTAAACAAATACATTTATGAACTGTAAAGAACGTCTATATTCCTATTCACTGCTAAATTAAATCAGTGTTCTAGAGCCCCTCGCTGTATCATATTGTTTTATAAGCTGCCAAAAATTACAAATTATGAACTTATCCCATAAGAAAGTTAGTAATACAGTATATGGATTTGGGTGCAAGACCCCCAAAGGTACAAAAATTTGTGTTACTGTGCTGCACTTGGTGTTATATCAATGATCTGGATAAAACAATGAGAAGATATTAAAAAGGCGTATCTTTTTCTCTTTGTTCCTCGTAACCACAAGGGCCCGAAACAGTTGTCTTGATATGGCTTGTTATATTCTGTATGAAAATAGTTCAACTCATCGAGTGACAAGCTGGGAGATATGTAATTTTTTTGTACTTCATCCTGAGCTGTAGTTTGATAACCTGGGTGCTCTAATTGTGCCAAAAGTTTTGATCTTCATCTTCAAAAATTAATATCTTGTATTTATCATTTAGTAAAGGTAAACGTGATTAACAAAATTGTTGGTTTATAATAAAGTGGTTAACAGAAATTCATTTCAGATGTTGTAAATAAGATGGTTGAGGAAATATTTCCTTGGAAGGGGCATAACAATGTCTTGATTTATTTGATAATATGTACTGATAAATTTATTTTTAATTAATTCAGCAGTAATAGGGTGTATTAATTCTTGAAATACTAGTTATTAATGTTTAGGCTATCTTCTCAAAGCCAATTCATTGTAAGAAACTTGGCTACCAATATTGGGGAAATAAGAGAAGGCGGTAAAAATTTAGTTGAACATGAGAAGTTGATTTTCATATGCGATGAGATGATAGACATGCTTAGCAAATTAATTTTTTATTTTAGAATAAGTAGTGGTAAAATTATTTGTGGGAGCATTGGAAATGTATTCTGTTAGAGTTGTGGTGTATACATCATGATGGTACAAACTGTTCTCATATTAACATGGCACATTTAAGTGCTGAAAGGTGACTCTCCGTTTTAATATTGCATAACAATTTATTTATTTTAGCATCAAAATTATATATGGCCTTTTTTTTTAATACAGAAATTCAACTCCTCCATTACATTTTACTACTGCTTTTCTTATTTTTTAGCACCAAACTTGGACATTTTTAGTGTTAGTTTGTTACAGCAGTGTTTCATTGTTAATATTTTTCGTCTAATGTTTTGCCCTGGTATCGTAATATCAATACATTTAAAACTATTTGTCAGTAGCAATACATAGTGTCTATTGGAAGAATTGTAGCTTTAAACTATTTTTAATTTTAGTAAACCAGTATTCACAAGGGAAAGGCCAAGTGCTTTAACTCTGTAAATTATCATTCATCGCAAATTGTAATTGGGTTTGATTTTGTGTCTTGACTGCAAGATGAACTGTAGAAAGATCTCATTTCCTGTTTTTGCATCACGTTCATTTTAAAATATCTGTGATTTTTATCCTGTATTACGGCAGCTTTTAAATCTGTTTCTGCAAACAGTGTTATTTAACATAAGTTTTGTGGTTTAGTCTTCAGGAATTTAGCCTGACGTTTGCCATGTCATTATTTTCGTCATACATCGTACTTCCTACATTACCACCTTATACAGCTTTTAACCTTTAGCCAGGTCTTCGTCTTTGTCATATAAAATTTTTTATTGATAATTTTCTCTCGATGGAAAATTTTTGTAATTTTAATGTATGACAGAATTTGTTTTGCATAACAATTTTGCAGTTTTTCCTGAATAATAGGAAGAATTCTATGCTTTATATTATCAATCAGTCTGATTTTTTTACAACAATAATTTTATACTAAAGTGGAGCATCCCATACCCATACTTCTGATCAGTAGTATCTTGTCAACACAGTATGCAACACAGCACATTGTTAATTGCAATAAAGAATTCAAATTATAACAGCATAACCTATAAAGCGTAAGTAAACATTTCCAGATGGTGGATGTTCACAAGAAAATAATCCTGCTTCTTTGCAAGAGATACTTGACCAAGTTGCATTATGCCTTCTTTGCAAGAGATACTTTACCAAGTTGCATTATGCCAAAACTATGAAAGCTCCATGTACTGCATTCATAACCTCGGTTTTGTGTGTCAAACTAATGTGGTTTTTACTATTTAAAGCATAGCTATGGTGTAAGCATAACAGTTTTATATAAACGTTGTGACATAAATATTTATATTAATTTGATTGTAAGAATTACAGCATATTGTGTTACTTAATTTGAAAATTTTATAACATTATGATTATGTCAGTAACATTTATTAGGTACATAATCACACTTGCTGTGTGTGTTTTGCCTGGGACTGATTAGAATAAACTCGTTTCTCAACTTTGACTATTGATTGTGGCAATAAACTCGTGTATTTTTCGGTTATCCATTTCAAATAGAGAATGCTCCACTGTGTGTGTGTATAAATTTAGGTCAGCTGGTGTTAATGCTTACAATTAGTTTTCTATGCTTGTGATCGATAATATGTAGTACTAAATTTAGCTCTTATTATTAAAATGTGTACCATACCTTCTGTATGTGTCAAGTAACAATGAAAACATCTAACATATGCTATCTTCTAATTTGTTTGTAGTGAAGTGTTCTTGGATTATAAGTTTTTTTTTTTTTGTGCAAGTTGGTCATGGAAAGGATGCATAATTTTTTGTTAGTACACGCATAATTTGCCATGATTTTTTTATTATTTTGTGAACTACAGTACTGTATTACTTTTACGAATTTAAGTTATAACATTTACATAATCATTTGACAATTTTTAAACTTTTCATTTTTGTATCATACATTCATATATGTATTTTAATCTCTTGTTAATCAAAGTAATGGGTTTTCATAACTTTGTGTAAATAATAAGCATGATGAATATATTGCAAGTATATAATGTGTGACGATTTGGTGTAGAAATATGTAAAAATATAAATTTGTATGTATGTTATTACTTTGCTGGGTTCAATTAGGCCATTAGTAACTGACAGTTAAAATGGTCAGTAACTGTGAAGTACTGGGCATATTTGGCCATACTTGAGAGGGTTGTTCATTTTGTCTTAAACTTGTATGGGCTGTCAATTTTAATGATGTGAGAATAAATAAATATATTTCTTAAGTAGTAAAGTCTTTCAGATCAATTTTACTCTAACATAAATAACTAAAGGTTCAGACTTTGTTTCTAAATTCATGAGAAGTCTAAACCAAATCAAAGTCCGTAAAGTTTTTTTTAATCTAGGTTTCTTAAAGTTGTAATAAATGGATATTTTGATGCAAGTGCAATAATTGAATATTATTTTGTAGGTTTTTGAGTATATTTGTTCAGCGGTTCTTACATAATATTGTTAGTGTCTGTTTCAAAATTTTGCTGTGGGAGTGTCATTAAACTGTTGAGCCTTTATTCTTTGTAAAATTACTTTTTTAAATTAAAAATTATACAAAGCTGCCAGTAGTAAAGCTAAATTTTTGTGACCGGTTAGAATGGAGTTCCTCCGATGACCGTACCCGGTACAAACAATCTGAACAATGAGCGAAGCATAGTTAAAACCAAAACATTTATAAGAATCATTCAACAGATACCTTGAAATGTTAGGAAACTACGTAGTTTTTGAAGTTAAGAATACAATGAGCTAAAAGTAATGCGAGCAGTCTTTGAATAACTTAAGTGTGATCACAGGCTTTTGAAAATATAGTTTCATTCAGCATTATTACAGATGTTACTTTGCTACTATGCTTTTGTGTGCATGTCGTTATGCTCTTTATGGCCACAGGAATTATGTTCTCTAATTGAGAAGTAGTGTACTGGTCACACAAACAAACATCATCTCGGGCCCCTGCGCCGGCTAGTCGTTGCGGAGAGCAATAAAAGATCATAAGGCGGGGTTCGTTAGCAGGGGTGTCCTTAGCAAAAAAAAAGAAAATTAAATTCTCTTTTAAATTATTTACTCTGCGTTTGCACAAACTAAGGGTACAAAATTTCATGGTCGGTCGGCCCACGTGGTCACTATAACACAATCGGCAATATTTAATAATAGTTTGTAAATTCTGTAGGCCGCCCGGCAC
>PNEQ01102704.1:0-19442 GCA_003012365.1 Medauroidea extradentata
TGTATGTGTGTCTATATGTGTATGTGTGTCTATATGTGTATGTGTGTCTATATGTGTATGTGTGTCTATATGTGTATGTGTGTCTATATGTGTATGTGTGTCTATATGTGTATGTGTGTCTATATGTGTATGTGTGTCTATATGTGTATGTGTGTCTATATGTATATGTGTGTCTATATGTGTATGTGTGTCTATATGTGTATGTGTGTCTATATGTGTATGTGTGTCTATATGTGTATGTGTGTCTATATGTGTATGTGTGTCTATATGTGTATGTGTGTCTTTTATTATTGTCAAGTGCTAATTTTCAAAATGACAATGATTGGATCTACGTCATCTCTCGAGAACCTTATGCTTTAAACAAAATTTTGTTTTAAATTTTTATCATGCAAGGTTTTTTTGCGTTATTTAATACGGTAGGTCTGCCATTTTGATAGATAACAGCAATAATTACAATGAAATGTTTTAAATTTTTATGATCTACTAGACGGATTGTAACAAAATTGTATACCTTCACTTCTTAGCATTAAAACTTTTCTTAAGTAGGTTGATTGCCATTTTGGAAGACAGCGTGACGTGAATAAATATTTTTTTACGTCTTTCGGTTACTACTAGATTGAATTTTTCAAAGTTTTAAAAGTTTTCATTGAATTTCAAACAATTTTTTGAGCAGACTTTATTGTTGTAGTCTTGCCATTTTGGAATGTGGCACGAGATAAATAAATTAAGATTTATTCATGCTTCGATCGTGTACTACAGGGGCGATTTTAATATATTGGGTGAAGTAGTTTCTACTTAGGAAATTAGGACACTGGTTGTTCTGGTAACTGCTTGCTTTCATTGAGTTTTTATTGTACTGTAAAAATTTAACTTCTTTATTCCATTAGTTAAATTCAGACAACACTCCTCAATTATGTACTTACATTTACAGTAGGCTTAATTGTTTCAATAGAGTAAGTTAATGTAAAATTGGACTGTATTGCGCTCCGATGATTGTGTAACAAATAGCATGACTACATGCTTAACTTTTAAAGTTCAACCGAAATCATACAAAACTTAAAATTACAAATAACAAAAGTTAAGCTATTTGGAACAAAACGTGTGGAGTCGTAATGCATATAAATATATATATATATATATAATATTTAAGCTATGTAACTATTGCTTCTGGTTTTGTTTTACATTGATTGTGTGGATAAGAAGTTCAAATACCTCACATAACTGGGCCACTCAAGTGAGCATTAGTGTATATAATGAAAATATTATAATTCAGTGAACAAGGGGTAACCCCATTGAAAGTTTACTATTTGTTTTCAGCCACAACGCCCTGAAGAAGCCTTAAGCTCCGTACACACTAACCATAATTCACTATAGAATTCTTTACCAAATTCAGTACAAGTAGCACTGCGCTATGTGTACCACAACTACGCTGGTTACAGACAAAATTCTATACTGAATTTCGCCGATTGAGCCTGCCGTATTCCTATTCTTAACCCCCGATGCAAAAAGAGGGGTGTTTCAAGTTTGACATGTCTGTGTGCCATGGCCCCATATGATGTAGCGGGCCCGGGATCCAGAATCTGGCGCGGGCCCCTTTTTTTTTTTTTCAATGAGCTAAAAAGTTGTTTACCCTACAGTTGTGTGTTGCGCTCATTTCCATTGCATGGGTAATTGTCAACAACGAATAACCTATGCAGAATTACATTTTACTATGAAAAATGCGATTACTACTCTAATATTTCAAAATTGCACTGTAGTTAAAAATGCAGTGAACACGCTAATATTTCAAATGTATACTGTTATTAAAAATGCACAAAAAAGCTTAAAAACGTAATTTTCATATCCGTACCATGGTTGCATGTTTGCTATATTTTTACTTCGTAATCAGCAAATGAAAATTTATAAATAAAAACAACTTATGTTGAATATCGTTACAAAAATAAATTTAATATATAAAACAGTATTTACAACTTTCTTTTAACATCTGGAAGAAACATTTGAAGAAGGAACAGAGGAAAAGACTGCAAAGTAGTTCTCTGAACTACTCAAATCCATGAGTGAAACAGCTTGTTGTAAGCCAAAGTCTTGAAGAGGCCTAAGAAATGAGTTACGTTTAAAAAATTTAAATAAATTTACAGATGTTAAAAAATTATTACTTAACTAAATTATAAACCTTCCTGACTTTTTTTGTTGCTAAATTGGTCAATAATATCAGAAAAGTAGACACTTATTGTCTATTTGTTTTCCATTGCTCAAATTGCTAAATTATTAAGACTCGCTTAGCCAGTTGTGCTTCTTTGCCAGGTTTTGAGAGTGTTCGCCATCCTCCTGAAGGACCTTTCAACAGTAGATACTATTACTGTGCAAAAAACATTGATTCCGGTGCATAGGTTGAAAAAAATAGCTTCAAGATTTTCTCATATATAGAGTTGAGAAGCTTAAGAGGGTCGTTTTCTGAGTCAAACACGGTACCATGAACATTCTTCATTACGTTATTTCTTCGTTCAAGACATCTGAATCTGCTAAGTCTTGAGGGTACTTGGAAACCAGCAATTCGGTTTTCATTTTCAACTACTCACTATCTTATTCCATAAAATTCAAAATTGGAGAAAACATAGCATAATTCAGAAGCGGAAAATCTAGTTTTCAAATCTGCCATAATGAAATCCAAAACAGGAAAAATTACAGACGCTTAAAATTAATTTGCTGCTTCTACTTGAAGTTTTTGTCCAAGAGTGTTTTCATCTGCGTTTTTGCTAGATTGTTGATTAATTGGCTCAGCTGTCGGCAGAGAGGGAGATAAGGAGAAGAACAAAATATTAATTAATGCAGTGTTTTGCTTCGTCGCAGGCACATGACTAGCCGCGATCACCAGCAGGCATGTTATCACTGAAGATAACATAGGGAGTATCTATACTAGCATTTTACTACCCGGCCTACCTTCCTTCATCCCTACTATATAAAAATTTACTTTACTTTTACAGTTGGCATTGGTGTCGACTGTAGAATGTAATTTTTGTATTGAAAACAACAGCCCACCTTAAAAAAAAAAAGAAGAAAATTCCAGGCTAGGGCCGGGCACCTCCACAGCCCGGGCCCGGGGCCTGGAGGTACACCTGGACTCCCTCTCTCCTCTTTATGGGGGTCATGCTATATGCGTATCTGTGTATCTATGTGTGTCTGTATGTTGCATCATAGCTCCTAAACGAATGGACCGATTTTTTGATGCGGTTTTTATTTTGTTTGAAAGCGGACGTGATCGAGATGGTTTTAAGCTATGATTCAAGTAAATCTGTTCATCCGTTTAAAGATAATCATATATCTTCTAGTTTATTTTTTAATGAATGTGAGCAGTTCAGTCTACTCGTCTGACCGATTTGAAATTTAGTATTCTTTGAGTCGGGTACTTTTTTTAAAATATTTTATTAATATTTGCGAGTTATTCATCGTAATGTATGTTCAGGCACATGCGAAGTATGCACGTAGCGTCGCCAATGTGATTTGAATAGAAATAAAATTCGTGCTTCCTGAACAACATACGAGCGTCGGATATATAACAATACGAAATGGTTTCACTAACTTATCAGTTGCACGTATGTATTGTATTGTGAAAAAGTTTTCGGGAATTCTACAGTATGGAATACAGCAGCCACCACCACCACAAAATATATTTCCTTCTTACGTACCGAAACATCTAAGTCGACAAAGATAACGAGTACACAACACAGACGTTTTGCTACATAATTCTGGCATAAAACCGCAATCGAAGTTAATGCTCAGAATTAAGCACATACATGAGAAGAGAATTAAGGATAGTGTGTACCGGCCTAAGATCACACAATACTATATTTAATTATTCTGACACCAGACAATGATTTACAAACGCAGCGAAATCCAACCCCCTTGACTATTGTTTGAGGTTCGCAGTTATTTATTCACCCCCCTCCCCCCAACAATCTTTAAGTGCAATTGTTATTCGAACCTGCCGTCCCTTCGGACTGCCGCCAAGGGGACAAACACCCTTGACTCCCCCACCCCTAATTGATCCAACCTTGGTTCCAAGAGGGGCCCACGGTGGCTCAGACCCATCATTCGCCTCTCAGCAAGGTGGTCCGGGTTCGATTCCCGGCGAGGTCGGTTCCCGGATTTTCGCATGTGGGAATCGTGCCGGACGATGCCGTTGGTCGGCGGGTTTTCTTGGTGCTCTCCCGTTTTCTCCGCTCTTTCGTTCAGGTACTGCTCCATATTCGCCTCTTGTCATCCTTTACCAGCGCCTTGGTGTAGCGATACACCTGGACCACGTCGACTGCGGTAGTGTCGCGGTACTCGGGTTAATGGAGGCGGGCGCCAGAAATGGAGCCCGGAATAGGCTACATTTATTATTTCAGTGTTCGTCTGGCCAAATGCGACTGAAATAAGTTATGTTATTTACTACGCGTTGACAAAACGTTTATTTTACTGTTGGCAATTTTAAGGTGGCCGTCTGCCCAGACCGTCGAACGATGTAGAAGGTTTCGGCCGTTACCTAATTTCTACAAAACAGCCAATTGTACATTAGTGCTGTCTGCTTAGGAATAGGACATCACGTGTGTAACCCATTTGAAGTTCACCTTTACTCCTCACGAGCCTCGCCTACCACGCACTTAAAATGCGTTGCAGCGTGTTCATAAATAAGTTTTTTTTTTATTTACTATTCCACATATGCCCACTGTGTCTATGTACAAACTGAAAATACACTCCAAACTATCACTGAAGAGTCGTTTCAAAGCATCACGTCGATTAGAAAAATAATTTCGGAGCTCCTCTAAATGGCTAAAAACAGCTTTTTCAAACTGTTATATCTGGAAAACTACCAACGGGATTCGTGTGAAACTATCCTAGGAGCATGCAATGGACTTTACTTAAAACTATTCACCAGTAAAACATATGGGGTCACCACTGAAAGCGTCAGTCAGGCGAGTGATATGCGATACTACTGCACGCAGATTCAGTGTCTTACGCTAGAGGCGATACCGCGCCAGGTGAGCCGGTCAACATCGCCCTTGGCGCCATGCCTCACTCACACAAACACACGACCAGTAGGCGGGCGCCTTAAGAGGGCGTGGTAGATAATCCAACGCTAAAAGCACTCATCTATAACTGTAGGTGTCTTGAAGCCAATTTGTGAACGTTAAACAATAGCAATCCTAGACAATAGTTTTAGCCAACGTTTTAAACAAAATTGTTTCCAGTGTTACGAACTTCTGAGGCACAATCTCTGACGCCGGAACCTCGTGCATTTAACTGCGGCGCAAGATATAACGCGTAACTAATTAGTAATTCTAGATAAATATTTACTCATAAAGTTGGCAAATACCATTATATATGACTGTCATTGAGTATTTTATCCATATTGGCTTAAAAAAAAGCGTAGAATTCAATTTATGTTTTCAGCGTTTATTTATCTACTATGCACTCCTAAAGTATATTTTCTACAGGCTGAAAATGACGAAGATAGGAGTTGTCGCGGCCTTTTTTAGGCAGGTAAATCTTAGCTTAGATTGTTTTAAAAGGTTAATACGTGTGCACTACACCTTCGTCTTTAACAATACTTCACAAATAAATACATAGTAAAAACACATTAAAAGACAAGATTTTGTTTTAATGCATTGAAAATAAGAAAATAAAAATTATTTAAATCAAATCCATTAATTTGTTACAATACACAATTTATATTATATAAAAGTTTGTCGCGAGATTTATCTATTTTATAAAAAAACATGTTTTTTTCCTTTCGAATTACTTATGTCTAGATCAAGTTACATATTGTATTCTTGTTTATTTACACAGGTAAATCTCGTGACAAGCTTTTATGTCACATAAATTGTGAAATGTAATAAATTGATGGATTTGACTGAATTTAAAGATCATCTTCTTTTTAGAGCATTTAAATAAAAGCTTGTTTTTAAAGTGTTTTTTACTATTAATTAATTTTTATTATTGTTCCCACGAGTACCGAAGAAATGTCCGTCGATCCTTCCAGAGCTTCGTTTAGAAGGGTGAGAGCTAATACACAACAGGGTTCGTCTCGGTGACCTGAGGTAGTATGTTCACAACATGTTTGATACACTCTGATGCCACTCAGTCCTCGACACGGCCTCACCTTGACTAGGGTGTTTAGAGGTATGCGCCACTTATTTCAGCTTGAAGCCTACTTGTGCCTAACAAAACACAGTTCCGGGTTTGAATTTTATTTTTCTTCACCACCGCTAGAATTTGCCCATTATTTTGTCGATATTAGTTAAGAGTGCGTGGTATATAAATAAACACTGAAAACATCAATTGATTCCTAATATTTTTTCGAAGTCAATATGGATAAAGTATTCAATGACAATCCTAGATAATGGTATTTGCCAACTTTATGAATACGTAAACTTTTATCCAGAATTACTAATTCGTTACATGTGATCTCTTGCGCCGCAGTTAAATGCACGAGGTTCCGGCGTCAGAGACTGTGCCTCAGAAGGTCGTTAACACTGGAAAGAATTTTGTTTAAAACGTTTGCAAAAACGATTGTGTAGGATTGCTATTCTTTAACTTTCGTAAAAATGACTTCAAGAAACCTAGTTATAGATTAATGATTTTAGCGTAGAATTATGTACCACATCCTCTTAAGACACGACCCCGCTAAGTCGTACCGTTTAGCCGGGCAGTAGTACACACTCAAAAGATATGATTGCGGACGTTTTTTATTCATATATTCTCAGCAAACCTTTTCATTTGATACCCATATCATGGTAGTACATAAAAAATAACTAGTTCACCATCTTGGGCGGTTCGCCATATTGAGTTTATAATGACGCCACTTAGCTAACCATGCATTGTCATCCAAACTAAACGTGTATACAACATTTTAGCTCAAACGGTTGAGGATAACTGCTTTAAAATTCATTTGCAAGATTTAACCCAAACAAACATACACACATTGCAAGTAAAATAAAAGCTTGTAAAATAATAAGAGTTACCACTGAAAGTGTTAAATAGGCGCGTTGTTGGCGAGAAGACTGCGCGCCAGTTCAGTGACTTGCGCCTAGAGGCTAGGGTGAGGCGTAATGCCCGTTCTGTTTGGTACTTGCCGATTCCGCACTTGTAGGCGTCTAGAGGTACGCGCGCACCACGGCGGGACGGCCGGGAACGGACGATTGGCAGCTTGGCCGTCCGACAGAAAGTACAAGCTAAGGAATTAAGACAGTGCGGTGCGTGCCGTGCCGCCCGCCCCATTGCAGTGGCTCACGAGACACTGTCCAAACATTCGTGCTGTCCGAAACCGCCGGTACCGCCGCGCCGGGTGGATCGGAATATTTCCAGACTTCCCGTCCGTACTGTCCGTCTGTCCGTCCTTGCCGTGACGCCGTAGTGCGCGTGTACCTTAACGCGCAAAATACATTCACCTAGGCAGTCACCTTTACTGACAGCATTTCTTCAACCATTAAGTTAATAACAGAGCAACTTTCTAACGAAGCGGTTATTTGGTTTTTGCGATGTTCTTATTTACAGGAAGACCAACTCAGACCAACAACACCTTTTTTTATTCACTTGTATACTACGGTAGAATTACAGGTTTTGACACACGCTTTCAGAGACCATTCTTAATATTGCGACTTTTTTGACGTCATACAATTTGGACTTGAAGCCATTCAAAGACAGTATATGAAACGATTTTTCATATCTTAGCCACGTCCAAGACACAAAAACTAATTCATGTTTATTTTTCATTTCAAAAGCCATAGTAATAATATAATTGCACACGTATTTTTAATCGGTCGTATGAATAGATACTTAAATACATGATTATCATTGTAATTAATGTAGGTCAAATAAACATAACGGGAGACAATAATTTTGAGATGGCTGTTGAACCTGAATCTCCTAGAGAGAGTCTAGAGGTCTGACCCATCGAACACCGCGTCCTTCCTATGTATCCCTAACAATATATATAAACCATAAATAATCGCAAAACTTATATATGTATCTTTAATTGCATATATATATATATAACGAATTTATATTTGTTTTTGTTTCATCTAGCTTTTTTTAAAATTTATTCTTTTATTTATTCCACTTAAAATTTACTAATTATTTAACTGTGTAGCTATTACTTACAAGGATTACTATGACATACATTTATAAAATAAGTCGGAATGTTTCGTCTCTTGTGTTATATTATATTTCTTCATTTATTAATTTAAAGTATACATTATAGTATTTTGCCCACGGAAGGTAACATGGGGGTTCAATCGAGTTAAGTGAACTGTATTTAGGCACCTTAAACTATACTAACTATACTTTCAGTAATCATTTGTCAACTTCTTACTTTGACAGCTAGGGATAAAAAGATGAATAATTTTGATTTATTAGAAATCTCTGTCTACCTTGCTAATGAATACATAGTTGAGAAGATACGTTCTAAGAACTGAATCTGTCCGGTAGTTTCATTGCCTCAAACTTATGCGGTAGTGTAAATCAATTTCTCTGCTCAAACCAGTCGTCAGTAGCTGAGCGGTTTATAGTCGGGATAGTGCCATTCTTTCAATGAAGAGCTCCGCCTGGATAGAGAGAGTGAGAGATTTCGGCCAGTGCTGGCGAGGGTGACATGAGGTGAGTGTGGAGCGGCTCCGGAATGAAAGGGCGGGTAAACGGGAGATTCCCGAGAAAACTCTCTGACCAACGGCAATGTCCGCACGGTTCCCACATGTGAGAATCTGGGGACCAACCCCGCCGGGAATCGAACCCGGATCGCCTTGGTGGGAGGCGAGAGGTCTGATCCCTCGACCACTGCGACTCCTCCGCCTGAATAGATGATTTTTGCAAACCAAGGTCTGCAGTCACTGGATAGAGAAGTAAAGGTTCAGGCAAACGTCGCAGGTAGATGGTATCTTCTGTGCGCAAATTACAAATAGGCATACTGTTGTTCCGATGCGAGCAAGACTTTATGAAACGTCCTGAAATGACACAATTTTATAAATAGTAATAAAAATTATGTTGGCACTCCCTGCCTTAGTTTTACCATGTGTTAGAATTGTCGTTCTTCTAAATAATACGAGGAGGGATGTGTTGAAGTATTAGTATTTTACTTTTGCTTATAATTATATAACCACATTTCATTTATTGACTTTGAACAATCTTAATAACAACTATTTTTCTCAATTATTATCCATATGAGTAGAGGAGTGCAAATAGTTCTCTTTAGTAATGTTATAAATTGGAGTTTAGTGTAGTACAATGGGTGAAATACTGAATTAATTCAAGTAGGAATAAAAAGGCACTAAACTAGCATATTCGCAGAATTTAATTTGGAGGGACTATGTGACAACAAACGATATATTATGAAGTCATTTAACTCCAGTAAGTTGTGCCCCTGACGCGACAAGTCTAGGCAGCAATGCATCACGACGTGGCATCAGTGTAGCCTAAGTTGATGCTTGGCTGCCTACACTAGACAAGACACTAGACTTACACGTTTATACACACACACACACATATTGTAATGGTTTTCCAAAAGCATGTATTTCTACCAACAACTAATGATGTTTTGATCATCTGTTTTTCCTGCAGAAATGGAAGTGTGGATATAGTTACTTCCGTGTGTGAAACCAGTGAAGATGACCGCAAACGTAAGTAAACATACGAACAATCTTAAGGTTTAATAACATTGGACTGCAACTCCTAAAACGTTCAAAATTAACACACTGCTATGTTTATTTGTTCGATTGGGTTGGGCGTTGAACATAATTTGCGATACTTGTGAGATTTCAATACCTGCGTCGATAACTTGACACGTTTTCGTGATTATAGCGGAGAATATGAACGGCATGGAACCACCTACTTTCTGTTGCAGCACTCTTTATGTAGAATGTTACGTTTGATATGTTATGCAGAACATATTTGTGATCTTTAAACGATTCCTGCAATGAGTTTACATAATAAACTGAAATTTTTTTAATAATGTCGTTATGAGCAAGTGTTGCCATACTGCAGACAATTCCACAGTAAACAAAGGATAAAAGAATAACGAGTATTAGCTGTTGTCAACAAACAGATAACATGTAGGCCTACACAATTTATATATATATATATATATATAATATGTGTGTGTTTTCGTTGACAACAGCTAATAGACAACTTTCTGGCATTTTTCCACTTTATAGTTTATTGAGTAGTTTTCTGCAACTCTTTATCATTCGTTCGCAATGGCACATATGGTAAGAATAGAAACGATACAGTTTAGATATTTGAGTCCACATATAATGAAAGTATGTTGTCAACTTCAGTTTTGTGTTAGTAATGATGTTTATCATTGACTTGTTCGCTGATCTGTAGACAAGAGGAAGTATATTTCTGTATTCTCGTGCTGATATAGACCTCCCATTACCTGCTTGCCGAAACAAAATTAAACCGGGATATTCTCAGTTCATGTTGGCTGAAACCCTCTGAGGCTGTTAAATAAATCATTAACCAACTGCGAAAAAGAAACAAACTTATGAATGCTAAAATTCTAACTTAGGCCCAAAAAATCTTACGAGCTTTCTGGAACTCATCCACACGAGACAAGCGGGAATAAAGCTGTCAAAGCAGTTGTATAGGTGTAAGAAGTGGGCACGAAGAACACAGGTATCGTCAGACATTTCGAGAGGAGATAATATATGTTCCCATCTTTAGATGTGCTTCTTGTCTGCCTGAAGTTGAACTCGTTGTGTCGTCTAGTTTCGTATCTGTGACGTAGCCGATGTGTCATCCGGTCTGGGGTATAACGAACATAAAATCGGTTTTTATCATCAGCAATAGTAAAGTCATTAGCCAACAAAGTACTGAACTAAAAAAAAATATGTGGATTCCTTTAGTAAAAAAGGAAACCAATTTTAATAGAGACAATTAATCATTGCAGATTATATTTTTCCAAACCATTTGTTAGTCAGTCTGCTGGAGTTCCTCAGGCTGCACATGTGCCTGAAGACGGGAACAGATACCAATCCCCAAAACATCGCATCTGTTGTATTGAGAAGCACACTATTTTCCGTCTGTGTTGTGTCTTGTCTGTGTTCACATTCACTCATGGTCATGTCTCATTATTTGTGTTGTCGTCGTCGTTCATCTATTTGGTGTTTTTTTTCACACACCCCATTTTTGTTGTTTTTTAATATTTTTTTCGACTGTTTTTTTTTTTGTACCGTCCTTCTCCAGTCGACTATATTCCACTTAGGAATTAATTTTGTGTTGTTGTCCTTGTGTCGTCTCCTGCGATATAATAAAATTCTTTTCAGGAATTATCTGTATGTTTTATGTCTGTTGATTACAGCTTATTGACTTTTCTTCCTTTGTTTTTTGTTTTATTGTGGGATTTTCTGCAATACGGCAACATTCGCCCGTAATGGTGTGTGTCCAAAAAATTGTTACGTTCTTAACACGAACCCATTGCAGAAACGTTCAAAGATCTTGGGTATAACGTTGACTTCGTTTTAAAATTGTCATGTGCTGCCTTGATTTTGTCGTCCTGAGTTACGTGTGTATTTTTGTTTGGTACTTTGATTTTAATATATATATATATATATTATTTATTATTTTCTGTTATTTGACAAGATTAAGTTGGGATGTTTCACGTTTTGTTTTGTTATTGTTAACGATTTGTTCACTGCAACCAAGCTTTGTTTTTTAGTTTTATTGTTATTGCTTCTTCGTTTTCCTGGTATGACATATCATTGCGATGTCGCATGTCCAAATATTCTGCTTGATCGTTCACTCCTATTGCAAAATTTTTATAAAATTTTATACATAATAATACATGGTACTGACTAGAGTGCAGCTGGTGAAGACGTTTTGAGTGTGGAAGGCGGATGTGTTGGCATTAGCATGTGAAGTCCATCCATTAGGTACAGAAGAAAGTGTAGCAGGCGCAACAGTCTCAAGTGTGGGAGTTGACCATGTTTTCAGCGACAGGTAGTGTCCATCCACGTGGGACAAGCAGGAGTGCAGGTGGCCAACGCGTGCTGGGAGCTGTACTGCCTGGAGCATGCTATCCAACCTGATGGTTTCCTGCACCCACAGTTCGCCAACCTCCAAGACTTCGACACACTGTTCAGCATTACGTCGGCCGGCAAGTGCTCTCCGCGTGTCGTTATGGTCGACCTCGAACCGACAGTCGTAGGTGAGTGTCTGCTGTCCTACCCATGTCCTACCCATGTCCTACACATGTCCTACCCATGTCCTACCCATGTCCTACCCATGTCTTACCCATGCCCTACCCATGCCCTACCCATGTCCTACCCATGTCCTACCCATGTCCTACCCATGTCCTACCCATGCACACCGTGGTGTACAGTGGGCTGAATACTCTTAATATCACCACTGTGATCGGCTACCTCATATTTACTATATTTTATCTTCATGACTACCAAGTACAAACTTTTATGAAAGGATGCCTTTGTAAATCACGTCGTACATTGCAGGTCTGGCTGGGTGTAAATTTGTGTTTGTCCGTTTGGGTCTCAAAAATTGTCACTATTCAAATTGTCTCACGTAAAGTACTGGGGTCACTCAAATTATGTCACATTAAAGGGGGGACTGTTTGGTGCAGTGTTGATGCGGACGCTTCCGCATCGCCACTGCACCAAACATTAAAAAAAAAAAAAAAGTGGTTAAGGTGCCTAGAGTTAAGCACACACAGGAGATATTTTTGAGTTCATATCTCGGACGATGCACATTTTTTCTCATTTTCGTTTTTATTTCTGCACAGGTCTTATACTTGTGAGACAATTTGTTTATTTCTCTTATTAAAGTAACTATAACTGCGGTGATAGTGGGGATTTTTCACTTACACTGCTGGCGGTGCACTACATTTTGTATGTTTTTTTAATGAAGAAACAGCGTTTCGTAGTTTATTGAAAAACAATTGCCATAAAGTACAGTAAAGTTGTATTGGTTTGCAGAAACAAGTAACCAAAACAAACATATCTGCTCTTTTAGGGCTAATTAATAGTTTACCAATATTACCGTTATAGATACATACGTTAATAATTAAAAAAAAAACTTTTAAGAGCACAAGATACAATAATCAATAATACAGTGAATAAAAAAAACTAAAATAATTTATGCAGTAGCAAGACTTGAACTCGAAGACTAATTTTTTCTTCATCAGCATTAGCCACACTCATTACCCCATAACTACACGTGCGCTCGTTTATACATTATCTTATTGGCAACCTATTTATAACCAAAATATAAAACCTCACTGCCAGTTGGCGTTACCATTTGATATATCGTGTATTTTGTACGTTACAACAAACGCTTTTGAACGTATTTCATATTAATACCGTACAAAATTAGCATGGAGACAACTACGCATGTAGGCTATTCACCGCGGATTACTTGCCGACTGTTTTACGTTTCTTTGTATGCACGTTCCATTTGGTTGTGAAAGCACTTATGCCATAAAATTATTTAAAACACAAGCATGAACATCACGAAACGATAGTGAAACATTTCGACAGCATAGTAGCACTCGAAACGTTTCGATCGTTGATAAACGACAATCGAAAGCTTTCGAGACACCATTTCTTACTTAGAATTACAAACTTCCCAAATATGATCGGAATCGAAACTTCACGATCGTAAACTTCGTGCCGAGAAACTTAGAATAAATCCCATGGAATTTGAGACATTGTTTACGTGTGTCTTCGGGGAGGAAGGCTCATTTACGTCCAACAAAAGTGGTATTGTTTGCTGTTATATTCACACATGATGCCAGAAATAACGCATATGTTTCATTAAAGTGGCATGGTTCTTAACACACTGTGTCCGACAATGAAACAGCACGTCAGTTCAGGACGAATGATGTGTGTGATGAAATTAATCAGACTAACACAAAAATCCGCACACATATGTATGTATATGTATATTTATTTATTATACCACTCAACAGCTGAGGCCAACAACAGTGACACATACAATAAAATATATCATTACAAACGATTCACAAACATGTGATTATTATACACTAAAACAGTAAAACAAACACATATATCGACAGGATAAACACAAACAAACACAAGAAGTGGAGATACATTAATGAAAAAAAGGGGGAGGGGATGTACCGCGGAAGTTACCAGTAACCAATCTAAACCGAGTGTAACTGATTGTAAAGAAAAATCAATTCAACATTTATAATGTCTTGACGCATTTCGGAATGTGATTTTCTTTCCAACGAAGGGATCAAAATCACACAACGATTAATTGTACAATAGAACACATAGTTTAACTAGGTAAATTTCTTAATTAACTGTACCAAAATACCACTTCTTCTATGGTTGTAATTTTGAATTGTTTCTTAAGTCTAGCTCACTGCTGTAGTCAAAGCTAGAATAATTAATTGAGAACCCGTTAAGTATAACTTTAAAAACATTGCAGTATAACTTTTTCAATCTCCTAGAATCAGTTGCTGTTATAGAGTTGTAGATTACTGAAGAGTATTTAAATTTTGATCTTATTACAGAATAATACGAACATAGCAAGGAGTCAGGCATGGTTGCAGGGTGCGTAATTAATTTGATTGAACCAAATATTTGTACAGAGCTATTAAATAAGTTGTTCACATTATGATGGAAGTATAATTTGCAGTCAAGTATCACTCCAAGTTCGCGAAGATAACCAACTCGCGTAATTTCATGTTTTAGGGGCCTAAATGAAATGTTATTTTTAAACGATTCTAACAGTGTTCCAAACTAGAGGTTTTTTGGACATACCTCTTTGCAGCGAATGGTGTCGCACAGAAAACTAGAGAATACACACAAACCGACAAGTAAACAAACAAAAGAACTTTGTTTGCAACTGGCAAACGTAAGTGAACATGAGCAATTCCACGATGAATTCAGTCAGTGAGTTACAAGAAAATAATACAAACGAGCGCCCATGCACAAAAAAATAAAACAAGGAATAAACAAATAAATAACTCAGAGTAACCCACAAAATGAATTCCGTCAGTGAGTACACAACGGACAAAAAATAGTTGCAACAACAAACAGACAAAGCGAAACGAACGACAAAAACTGGACATAGACGACACAGCAGAAATACAGACACCTGTGGAAAGCGAACGAAAACAAAGAACACAGTAACTGTGCACAGTCTGTTTGTTGTGTCGGAATGGTTATCTACGACTGCTAGCGGTGCTTAAAATTACATTTTTATGTAAGCGGAAACAGTCAAAGAAAGTATTCCGTCGTAATTTTTGAGTGGAAATTTCGTATTTTCTTTTTATATTTTTATATCTATCTTAAATAGTTAGCATATGTCTGTCTAATTACGAGGTAAAGTAATAAGTAATGTCCCTATTGTAACATTATACCGTACATATTCTAAAATGCAAGTTTATGTAAAGAACAAATTCCTAATAATGCTGAGTGTAGTTGGGTATGGTGTGTGTACAGACGAGGTTCGTACAGGAGCATACCGCCATCTCTTCCACCCAGACCAGCTAGTGTCGGGCAAGGAAGACGCAGCAGATAACTATGCACGAGGCAGGTACTCTCTAGGAAGAGAGATGATTGATCTAGTACTGGACCGTATAAGACGAGTGGCAGAGGGCTGCAGTAACCTACAAGGCTTCATGATCTTCAGAGCTCTAGGAGGAGGCACAGGGTCAGGCTTCACTAGCCTGCTGCTTCAGAGACTTCAGTCAGACTACGGCAGAACTACCAAGCTAGAGTTCGCCATATACCCTGCCCCACGGGTACTATTTCTCTCTGTATTTAACATGTCGTTATCTCTACTACTAGCACTGCTATACACACTGTTCAAAGTCAAGTGTTGCTGCTAAACACTCCCTTTCACTCAGTATCTAGCTTGCTGTCACTTATGAATAGAACATTTTCCTATGAGGCTCTAATAATCACTGTGCATACATTAACATGCTTTAAATGTTAACGTCTTAGTACACAAAAATATATTCAGTAGTAATCAATGCGTGTTAGGAAAACCATAAATTTCGCCTTATTTACTGTGAACGACGGCATGTACCATGCCAAAATTATCATGGTTGTATTACGTTAACGTACACATATGAACATGTACGGCAATTATAGTTGTTGCTATAACTGAAAAACATAATAGTTATTGCTAGAGCTGATTATTAAAAAACGTCACATTATAAGAGTCACGCAGTCTAAATTTGAGCAATACAATTAAACCAAAGATGTACCTTAAATTGTTTAGTTTCAAATTTGATTTAATATTCTGTTTGAATATGGAATCATAATAGTAGAACGGAAATAAGATAAACGGGCCTTCAAATAGTTTTTTTTTGTTAACTGCTAAATCTCCCTACATACTACGCTAAGGATAAACATTTCCAGTACATAATTTAAAAAATAATGCTCGTTGATGATATATTGCGGATGATAAATGGGGGGGGGGGGGGCGTGGTTATAAATAAGTGGCCAGATTAATTCACGTCTCAACGGTTACAAAACTTCTCCAGCAACTGAGTTTTAAATAAGTCCTATTTTTTTCCGCGACTCGCACAAACATCCCTTCATTTACTTTCTTGCGACATTATTTCTTCCTCTTCGTCTTGAAAACAGCAAGGTGGCGCAATGGTAGAACATAGGAAGTATTCGGAAGGACACGGGTTCAAATACCAGTCCTGCCATTATGATTCCAGTTCTACGTGGTTTTACGAAATCACTTAAGGGTAGTTATCGGCTTAGCCGAATCCCGTCCTTTTCAGGTTCTCTGTGTCCTTGGTCTGTCTGTAACTATCTCTTCGACGAGACGCTAAGAGGTGCCCCCGCCTAGTTCATGAACTGTGATGTAGCGTGTCACATGTGGTTTTTTCCCCCCAAACTCCTCAACTTACATTATCTGTTAAAAAACACACTTCCAACTATTATGTAGGTCTTGACTTTTAGATTTCTGCCACGCCGTTATCGTTTCTCCAGACGTCGAACCATGAAAGCCATGACACACAAGACGGTGGCTGAGAAAGCATACGCACATTTTATGCTTGTGTGTTCTAAAAAAAAACACGGCATATCTATTAGAAACAAGTTGTTGGAACACTTAAATGTTGCTGTCATTTCTGACAGCTGTCTGTGGAAAAGTTCTACCAGATTTGCAATACTGAATAACAGATGCTTTAATTTGACCTTACATTATACTTTATAGTGTTAAAGTTATAAGCTCAGACCTTAAAATCCAATACAAAACCACTACATTATAATATACTGCTCCGCCCTGTTCTTTACACCTTTACTAGTGTCTCATAAATCTCTCCCCCATTTTGTTACCTACAGTGAGTAAAATTCACAGGCGAGGACATATTTTAAGTCGTAAAACTTACGAACCTATTTTCCTTCTGCAAGTTGTGTCCTCAAGTTAATAAACGTAGGAACGCATCTCTTACAACCTCAGTGTAGGCCTGCATCGTATTCCTGTGCCAATAAATAGTAGAAAGCTTTCATCGTTCACGTATAGAAACAAAGTCGAGCCTTTCTTCGTTACGTATTTGTATTCTACTGTCCACGTTGTGGTGTTTTCTGAATTACCTTTACTGGAAATTGACAAATTTTAAAAAGTAGTAACATCATCATCATATTATTTTGGCGCCGGTAGCACAAGAGACTCTAAAGGTATTTTGTGATGTGGGTGGTTTTCAGGCTTTATTTAAATTGACACTCTCGTATAATAATTGTCAATTTAACATGTTAAACCATATTTATAAAAATCCAGATAGATAGTGTCAGTAATCCACAGGTGTATAATAGTGAGTATGTCTACATACCTTGTAACATTCTCTATACTTGTTGATTATAACTTTAAACAACTTATCCTTCAGTTACAACAAATTCTTGACACATAAATATAAACATTGGAATTCATACACCATAAAACTTTCTTGCATATTGTGATATAATTAACGCATAGCATCCACATTTTTGATTACACCAAAGAGTAAATATTTTCCTAATTTTCATCGATGTAATATATATTTACTCTAAGCTTGCATTCAAATCATTCACAATTAGAAACTTATGTTCTACTAATATATATATTTATATAATTGTATAAATTATGTAAGAAACTTTCTCTTACTATACACCTAACTGCCTGCGTAGACCAGCATATTTATCAAAACAAAATTTAAACTGTAGAACGTAATCCTTAGCCATCAATACCCCAGTAGCAATTTTTGGTTGGACTAACGTTAAGTCCAACGTTTGCCTCAAGATTGGGCCAACGTTGGAAAAATTACGTTGGTCTGACATAAAAAGACTCTCGGGCCTACGTTGGCCCAACACTGGTTTTTTGGTTGGATGCCAACCCGAATACAAAATTTGTCCAGCAATGGCCCAACATTGACACCCCAGGTTGGGCCAATGTCAAAACGTCGCGTGGGCCTACGTTGGCTTTTGCAATTGAATTACGTTGGGCCTACATTGGATAAACGTTGGATGAACAAAATGCTGAAAAAATGTACTCTGAAAAAGCAAATTTAAGGCAAATATATGTAATTCGCTTATTTTTAGAGCTCTCGTGAACAACACAAACTTCCTAAAGTGTGTAAAAAAAAGTCCACCAGAAGTGCACTGGTTTCGAACTCACGACCCTTACGATGTACATATGATTTTACATTGCAACGACTACTCTACTGTTTTTTTACAAAATGTTTGGTACAATTGCAAGGCTATTGCCTCGCCACCGCACCAAACATCCCCTCCTCCCTCCTTTAAGTTGGTTAAATTCATGTATTCTCCAGTCACTTTGTTTTTGTGTGGTTGTCGTTGTAATTGTATGTTGACTTGTGGCACACAGACAAGATGAACCCAAACATCCAGTCCTAAACCCGAGGAAGTGACTGTAAATGTTACCTCCCCGGCCGGGAATCGAACCCGGGACCTTTGAATCAGCATCCAGGAGCGCTAACCACTTTTTTAAAATTTTTTTTTACAAAATGTTTGGTGCAGTGGCGATACGGAAGCTTCCGCATCATCACTATACCAAACATTCCCCCCTTTAATGTGACTTAATTTGAGTGACACTGAGACATGTGTGGTACCCTTATTATACATATCGACCGCACTTATACACAGTTAGTAACAACACGCTGAACCTAATCATCATTATTGTTCTAAAAAAAAAGAAATGACTAAGGAATTAATAAATAAGGTAATTATAATCCTTCAAATGCAATCAACATTTGATTATTTTTATATTAACATCTCATTTACATAAAGTAATAATGACTATAATACTATTGATTATTCTTAATTCCCCTACAAAATAGTCCGTGTTCAAAGTTAAATAGGTCGGCAGTCACTTCTTACAACCCAAGGTTCATAGAACTCCACGAACCCCCTCAATATTATAGTAGAAATCCTGCAGTCAATAAATAACTTCTTTTTCACTGTGTCTGA
>PNEQ01102705.1:0-19442 GCA_003012365.1 Medauroidea extradentata
TTTAAACATGTTTACCTCTCGCTACCCCTATGTTATTGTTTTGCTCTACCTGTCTTTAAAGTTTAGTTTTGAGTATTTTGAGGCATCCGATCTGGCCTATAACAGATTGGTGGTGGATGGCTCCCCCCCCCCCAGGTTAATGTTAGAATTTAGGTTATTGCTTTTACTTTGGTTATAGTTTACCCTTACGTAGAACAAGGGAACCCACCCGCATTGTTACAATATTATAACTATCAATTCTTCGCGAGAAAGAATGACTGCAAGGGATATGTACAAACTGTACACATATCTACTGTGAACATTTTTCGAAATTAGATTGTATAATGCTCTATATTGCCAGACTGTGAAATATATTTTTTTCATTACAGTTTATTAATAAACCTTTACTTTCTGTGTAACAATCCCTTACAATTTAATTGAATAGGAAATGCTTGTGTATGAAATATGTGACAAATGCAGAAACCTAAAATGTCTTAATTCTTACTGTACATGTGGTCTCTGTATTTTCACCAACATAAATATTAAGCTAAGAAAACACTGAAAGGCAAATGTTCAAATTCAATTATTTGGAATTATATGTTTTAACTAATACAAAACAAAAATTATGTGTTTTTAATTTATCAGTATACACATATGGAATACGTTATATTAATATAAATCTAAAAAGTTATAATTCCAAAACAAATATTGGATGAAACACCTAGTCTAACGTATTGTTGCATGCTGTGGTTCTGAGGGTGGGCTGCCTGGGGCCTGTGCCGAAACACTTTGAGGGCTGCCCCATGATGTAAACACCGACGATATATGTCATATTGACCTGTTTGACCTGCTCCTTGGCCCTACGAGGCCGGTGCACGTGACTCAAGTCACGTCCGAAGCATGATGAAATGTCTATTTTTAGGCCCCTTAAATTCGGTAAGTCCCCGACTGTTTCGCAGAGTATAAAAGGGCCGAATCAACAGATTTGGGAAGAGTTTGCTATTGGTCGTGGTAGAGGAAGGTGCTATGCTTGTGGAGAGAGACTGGTGAACATTTTGGTGATGTCAAGAGTCTACTGTGAGGCGGCAGGCGGCTACCTTCGGAGCAGTGTTGGGCGAAACAAGAGGACTGCTGCGGCGGGCTGACGAGCGAAGAGGAAGCGCGCGACATGAGTCGAACTGAATACCTAAAGAGTGAAGACAGCGGTGCACTCGGGGTGCTGCGCAGCACACGGTGATTCATTGCCACTGCGGACTATTAAGGTTGTACACTGTCACTATTTGATTTGTTGTGATTAATTAATTGATGGTAGACACTTTTTGTGCTTTAATTGTCAATGTTATTTAACATGTCTGTGACACAGGAGTAATTGTGTATAACTAATTGTGTTGTGAAAGTTATAGTTGATTGCTGTTTTGTGTTTTTGTAAGATTTGTGAGCTAGTATATCAATAACTTAATTTAACTCTTTTATTTCTAAATAAAATACCTCTATTCCAAAAGAACTCATGGGAATTGCTCTATGAAAAGTTTGTGTTGAAACTTGTAACAGTATTTAACTGAGCCAAATTATGAATGACCTAGGTACATTCTAGCTGCAATGACAATTGCAAATATAAAGATGTATTTGAAGTAAGTCATGTTCGAGTTAATTATATATATTTTTAAGGGGAATGGGCAATGAGGTGATGTTCTTTTCCGAGTAGACAGCTTTCAGGATATTTAATTGAAGAGTGAATCTTACAGGTGGTTATCAACAGCATGCACAATTGTTCATTAACTATGTAGTTATGTAAAATAGTCGCAATAGTACCGGGAAAATGTGATATCACTTATTTATATCGACATGTCATAACAACTTTAAAAAAAATATATTATTTTGTGCTACTCATGAAACCGGAAGAATTCTGGCCGCGGCCGAGTAGCTAGAGAACTCGCCTCCTATCAAGGCGATCCAAGTTCGATCCTTAGCGGGGGCGGTCTTAGCATCCTCTCATGTTGGAACTATGCAGGACGATATTGCTGGTACGTGGGTTTCCTCTGTGATATCCCGTTTCCCCACCCTTCTCATTCAGGCACTTCTCCATTGTAGGCCCTCATTTCATACCAACCTTTTAGATACGAAGATGCCTTCGGGTAGCAGTAGTATGTCCACAATGAAGTTGCAGTGCTCTGGTACTCGGGTACCCTCTTCACATGATATTTATTTACTGGGATAATTTGTTTGTATTACATTTGTAATGCTTTGATTGCTGTTGTCTATAACTAACATGTTATAGAAGGAGACCTGAAAAATTCGCGGGTTCACTGACCAGTAGGCTAGCCTCCAAGAACACCTGTCTATTCAAGCAGACATTATCTGCTCACTAGCTGTTGGATGACGCAGTGATATGGGCCTGCATTTAGTTGCTCATGTACTATTGGCTAAGCGACCTCCAGGAAGTGTCAAATAAGTCAAGGACTAATTGCGAAAGTGGCACGAACTTACAGTTGCTGGAATTCTAGCTTGGAGCTAAAAGAAAACGCGAATTTTTCAGGTCTCTAGTTATAGAAACTAATTTGTACATGATTGGGAAGTCTTCAAAATGTGTATGAGGTAGAATCAGAGTAGTAAAATTAAATATGTATTGTTACAAGTTTGAGCAAAAACTTAAATGTGAGCAATTCCCATGAGTTCTTTTGGGATAGAGGTCTTATAATTAGAAAAAAAAAAGGGTTAAATTAAGTGCTGGATTTAACAGCTCACAAAGCTACGAAATACACAAAACAGCAATCAACTATAACTCTCAGAAAACAACTGTGCCACAGTAAATTTAATTAACTTTGAAAATTAAAGCACAAGAACATTTACCATTAATCAAAGACTACAAATCACAATAAAAGTTTAGTCCTGCAACCAATCAACTGTCCTTCAAATAGTGACAGTGTACCTACCACCTTAATAGTCCGCATTGGTGACGAATCGCAGTGTGCTGCACAGCACCCAGAGTGCACCGCTGTCTTCGCTGTTGAGGTCGTCGGTTCGACTACTGTCGCGCACCTCCTCTTCGCTCGTCAGCCTGCCGCAGCAGTCCTCTTGTTTCGCCCAACATTGCTCCGAAGGTAGCCGCCTGCCGCCTCACAGTAGACTCTTGACATCACCAAAATGTCTTCACCAGCCTCCCTCCACAAGCATAACACCTTCTTCTAGCACGACCAATAGCGAACTCTCCCCAAATGTGTCAATTCTGTGCTTTTATACTCTGCGAAACAGTCGGGGGTTAACTGCATTACAGGGTTCTATAAATATACATTACATCATGCTTCGGACGTGACTTGAGCCTCATAGACCGGCCTCGTAGGGCCAAGGCGCAGTTCAAACAGGTCTCTATGACGTATATCGTCAGGATTTACATCATGGGGCAGCCCGGCTCGTGAGTCATGGGCTAGTCCATAAGGTGTTTCGACACAGGCCCCAACCAGTCCGCCCTCAGAATTACAGCATGCAACAGTATGCTTCATTTATTTGAAATAAATGCCACAGTCACAATGTAATTTCAGTTTATAGACTGAATTTAAATGTACTTAATTGGATTTAATGAAAATTATGTAACTTACGTAACGTCTACTCTAAAATCAAGATTGGCCGAACATGCATGAGAAAATAAGCTTTGCACTCTACAGGAAAATGCCAATCTACTTACAAATCCAATTAAGTCAAATAATTACAAAGGCATTTGCTTTTATTGTGGAAAAAACTAATGTACGTCAGCTCAAGAATCGTCGCAGAAAGCTCGCCTAAGAATAACTCCTTTGTTCATATGTGTTTTTGCAATTTTTTTTTTCATCTTGTGTTTGTGACATTGACTTCGTCTTAACTGTTGTCTGTGCTGTCTTAATTTTGGTGGCTGAGTTTATAGCGTTGCAATGGAGTATATCTACAATATTTCACTAAATTGATTTTGCGCCTCATTTTGTGAAAGTTTGTAACACAAATTACTGGCTTATTATGCCTCAAGTTACTGACCCACTTGTTGCATTAATTGAGCTAACAAGCGTACACATATTTCGAATATGAAAAGTTGACTAGGAATAATGGGTGTGCGCTCAACACGCAGGTAGAGTGGCAAGGGCTGGGCTTAAAATGGCGGTGGCTTGTGTGCGCTGAGGGGAAGGGCCAGTGGTACACTTGCGCCTGGAACTTTGCTCATAAGCAATATGCAAGCTTGCTAGCTGCAAATATGGCCCAAACATGCTACAATAATATTTTCACCTTATCGCTTGTGTTCCTTACCCTAGGGGAGACATAAGTGGCTACATCTCGCCTCCGTAATGTCAGGAATGAATGCATCCACACCGCAACAGTGCCACGGAAAGAAATCGGTAAAGCCCTGTTTAATAGGAAAATGAGTTGTATAAACAGAAGGGCCTGGATTGTAGTTTAAATAATCAAGAGTCTGGTTGACTTATTTTCGCTTTACAGGACCATTATCACTGTTACAATAGATGTATGTGTTAATTTTTTAACATTTATATAACAATGAGGAAGATCGTAATGATGCCAGCTCGCTTTCTTGTGATATATTAGCTAGTAATAGATCCTTTTATCTATTTCGCTGTAATATAGACATATCCTGTCTTTCTTGCACGATTGAAGTTATTTAACTTGATCACTGAGCACTGCATCGTAACTGTACAGAACGAATGAGAAACTCGTATTGTTTTTAACATATTAGTAAAAATGACACTTATTTACTGATGTGTAGGTTAGAACCTGTAGAGCAATCAACAATAATACCTAGGCAATACGCATTAACATATATAAATACGGTTGTGTACAAATTTATTATGTACTTACTAAGTAATAATTTTCTATGGAACTAAGCAGTGCTATTTATTATTATTGCCTTGAAGTTGAATTAGTCTTCTGTTTTCAAGCCAGCAATTCGTAAAATCTTTTAATAATACATTATTTTAATTCCATTATTCTGTTTAAAGTAATTTTAAAAAAAATATTTTCACGATGTGTAAAACCACTTCTTATAATCAGCAGGATTAATTCCACATAAATATTTACAATTTAATAAAGTACACTGGATGTTACCATTACAGAAACAAAATTTCAACATCTATATTAAATATAACTTTTAAAGGCCGACTGTTGGCATAATTTATAAATTCTGTATGTACAGCAATAAATACACACACGTCTACCAAAATGTTTTAAGTCATTACGTTGTGAATTTGGCGGGGAAACTTAATCAAGGAATTTTCTTAAATAAAATGATTTACAATTGCTTTATATGTGTTCAATAGAAGAAAACAACCCTTTCGGGCCAAAATATGTTATTAATACATAATCGTAACTGAATTCAATTTCTTGGACGTACTCCATTGCAAATTGAATGACTGTCAAAGAAAACTAAATAAATAAAAGAAAACAATAATATAAGCAGAGTATGCTTTAGTCAGCAAGATCATACACAACAGGAAAATCTAAAATGGAATCGGGTCAAATAGAAACAAGGAATAAAGAGATAATAAATGAAAATAATAACAAATAAAATAAAAAACCAAGTAACATGCGACACAACGATGAGACGAAACAAGAAACACAGTAGATATCAGACACGAACAGAAAAATAACAAAAAGACACAACAAATAGACGAGGCAAAACGCAACAGATAAGGCATATACAGAAAAGACAAACGACACAATGAAGAGACGAAACAAAACACAGTAGTTTTCCAGACAGACAGTGTTACGACGTTTCGGGAACTGGAATCTGTTCCCGTCATCAGGTAGACACACAGGGTTCACGAACACGAGTGCGACTGATGAGGAGACTGGAAAAACCAACCAAAGGCGAAACCCAAAAATCTAGACTGGCCGAACATGCATGGGAAAATAGCCACAAAATTCTTTGGGAAGACTCGAAACCACTTAAACCGGAAACTGACAAAATTAAAAGAAAAATCAAAGAATCAGCCTTTATTATTAGCAATAGCAATATTTTCAGTCAACAGAGTATTGAATTAAAAAATATGTGGATCCCATTGATTAAGAGATTAACAACTTTACCGCTAACCGTTAACCGTAAAGTGGTGGGCACGAACCACTAATAAAATTTATATTTCATATTTGTGCCTCTGTACGCTTAAGTTACGTGAACTTCTGCGCTTCCCATATAAAATGTAAACATGCCAGCACAAAACAAAACACACACTCAACCCATCACAAACAATCAGAGTCAATCAATGCTGTGCGACCAATCAGGAGACAGATCGTCTCCCATTACCAGACCTTCAGCTTCAGTCGCTCATCTGTGTGTTGGATACGTAACCTTGCCAACAAAGACACACAGTGTGAGTGGGTAAATATAGCTCGCAGGTCGGTCAGGCAGGCCAGTTAGTTTAGATTATTTAATTTTCCAGGCAAGCTTGCAAGTGCTTGACACTGAGGGATTGTTGAAAGGTTTTGCTATCTGCTGCTGTTTTAACAGCGCCAGTCAGTTTCTGCATATATTCTAAATTTTCTTGTTAGTATTCCATGAGAGACAAAAAGCCCCTCCACATGTTCACAGTGGACCTGCCCAACAACGAGGCATCCAAGGCCATATACGAGCTCCGATCTCTATGGGGACTGATGGTCAAGGTTGAGGACTACCAGCGCCCAAGGTCAGTAGAAGGAAGGTCGTCCCAAAACGCAAAATTGCTGTCATTGGACAGAAGCGCATGACGTAGCTCGGAGACCCGAACATGGCGGCATTTCGAATTATACGTGTTTTAAAATGCTGCGTTTCATAAAATATTTAATTGTGTTAGTCATTCCAACGATAAATCTACATGGTGTGAGTGGTGAAGTATGCAGTATATATGTTTGTTTTACTCTTTTGTTTTGATATTTTGCATACAAAACATACGTTATTTAAATAAATCTTGGTAAACTGTAGGTTATAATAGGTTAAGGGACGTGCCTCGTACCATACAAACGGTGAGTTTTAAAGCCGTTTTATACTTAATGCGCCTACACGGAGTTATGTTGTGTTAGGCTATGGTTTTCGTTTTTAAAATAAAAGCTGTTATGACAGTGTCAATATGAAGTTAATGCTGATTTTGCCGAGAAACACAATTGGCTGTAGGACATTCCACATTCGGTAGGTTACAAGTATTTTACGCCTTTGAACTTTCAGGTGATTGTCAACTTTGGATAAAGTAATACAAGGGTGTATTTTTCAACAGTTGTTTTATTTTTAAATATTTCATCTAGTGTTTACCCGAGTCCCGACTCAAAGCAGTATCATACAAAGATATTTCAAATTTCGCTTGGTTGATTTGTGCTTCGAGCAATGAAAATTGCCTGGGCATTGGTTTTCTAGATGCTTTAATTTATTCTTTGTTTTTAAATGTTCGGAGGAAATAAAAAAATCCAGTGAATGGGAAGAAGGTTAAAGAGTGTAATGTAAGCACATCTCTCAGGACTATTTTATTTTGTAAATTTTCTAAAACCATATGTTAAAATATCTATCTTAATTATACTGACAGTTCACAGTCAGCATTTCAAAATTTCAAGATTCTCGTAATTTACCTAATAAGTTGAGTATTTCCACTATCACAGTCCAACGAACTGAAGTTTTTATTACTAAGATTTAAAAAAAAAATATATATATATATGTACCTATATAATTTTAAATGTTGACTCACAGTAGGCCTACCTATTTAACAAATTCCTAAACCATCCAGAATCCCTCTCTGTCATCATATTATGCTACACTGTGACTTACTTCTTCAACCTATTCCACACATTTTGGACAATCACATGGTTGTCCCTTCTATACAGTCAGTACCTTCAACTTACCCCACCCTCCTCCATAATTTAATAGTCTAAACCGTCTCACTGGTCTCTCAACCCTGTTCATGTCCTTTATAAAGGGCCACCTATTTCCTTCAGCATCAGAGATAGCCTGACATTAGCTTCTCCTCTTTGACTTGCCACTGTTATCTCAACCTAACCTTTACCCATTTGGCTGCCCTTCTCTGCACCCTCACAACAACTTACATGTGTGGGTCTCATACTGCAGTAGCATATTCCATCATTGACCTAACCATAGTGCCATATACCTTCTCCTTCACCTCAGGGCTGACTCCCTTTAGAACCCTTCCTGGAACACCCAGGACCTATTTCCCCTTAGAACCTACTCTGTGCACTTATTTTGTCCACCAAAGATGTTTTGCAACACCATCGTAAGGTATTTGTCCTCTGAGGCAACCCTGTATCTTGTTCTTCCCATTTAAAACCTTCCTCACTCTTTTCTTTATCTTCGTAAATCGTACTGCTTTGTCTTTTTCAGATTAACCATCATTTTACTTCTGACTGGCTATCTCCTTACCTGCTCATTACTCTCCTGTAAATTTTTTCTCCTACCGGCCTTTTCATGTAAGACACAATCATCTGCAAACAGATATAAATTTGCTACCCACAACCACCTCCGTTGTTTACCGTAACTGAAAACAGCAGGGGGCCATTTCACTTCCCTGTGGAAGCCCAGATGTTACTCTTCCTTCATGTGAAAAAACATCCTCTACTTTCACCCTCTATCTCCATTCTCACAAGAAATCACTGATTACACCTCACCACCTTCATGTTCTCAAGGACAAGAAACACTGAGAGTATTGCACACCTTTGCTAAACAATAATGAAATAATAGCAAAAAATTATTATGTATCCACAAAAACCTGGATAGAATTGCCTAACATGTTAATGTTCGAAAAGTGCAAGCTTTTGAAAAGAGATAATGTTATAAAGAAATGCATCACTTTGCAAACAGTCAATTCACAAAGATTGAAAAAATATTCTTCTGTAAATTTGTAACAACTTCAATATACTCTGCGTGCACATGAGAATGTGCGTGCATCTAGCATTTTTCAGGAAACTAATTTGCTAGGTTTGACTCAACAACTGCCTTTCTTTAAACCTGCAAACTCATCCAAGTCTTTTAATAAGCTAGCTTTAACACAAATTTTCAACATGCAAACTAGAAAAAGGTACTTAAAACTACAGCTGTTGGAGAGGAGCTTGGTGTTGTATTCATATGCAAGCTCTGGAATCAACTATTTCTCACTCACCATTTACGTCATGGCATTAAGTTCAGGGCTCTCTACTCTCAACTAGCATATATCTTCCCCTTGAGAACTTCTTTTTAACAAAACTACATTTTTCTGGTCAAATTATAACAACTATAATCCCTAATTTTACTGATATATAACTTATATTTGAACTGTGATTTGTTGACTTCTGTAGGCAATTAATATTGTGGATTTTATTGTGCTTTACATTGGTGTTTATCAGCTTAGCAGAAACAAAATTGCTGACTTTAAATATGTGAGAAACTCTTAATGTTTTACAAAAAAATTAGTCTCCTGAAAACATATCTAAAATAAAAATGTTTGAAAATTCAGTAGAACTTGTAATAATTTGCAGGAACAGTGTGTTCTTGTCGCAAAATATTTTGACACAGCAAGCCTCTTCACTCAGCTATGAACGTCAATCATGACTACAACAGGGACAGAATGCAAACCCTGTAACCCAAAAACGTGCAAGACCTTGAAATGAAATTTGCAATAGACTCATTTTTTTCATTCAACAAAGAAAATAATGTGGGTAATGTTTCAACAGATAGGGTCTAAAGTAGGGACATCATTTGATAACACAAAGATGTGAATATTTTTCACACAACTGTCTGTACTACAAGAGTACATACATATAACATAAACATGGAAATAACTGCATCAGACAATCTTATGTTCTGTTGTCACACTTTGGATTGAATTCATTAAAAATGTAAAACTAATTTCAACAAATTTACAAAAATTACACAATCAATTTAATGACGTGAAACAGTACTATGCAGGACATCTACGATTCATAACAGCCTTTAAAATAGAATCTTGGTAATAACTGAAATATTGTTTTACAAGCAGCTATGGAATTTGACAAGACAGTTTCAAAAAATCTTGTTTAAGGGTGAACCTACATTTTAAGTTGTAATTATGAGAAGTACACTATCAGTTTAATGCCGTGAAAAAATTAAAGTAAATTATTAAAAAATAAGTCCATACATAAATATCACAAAAAACAAGTATACTTGTTCCAGTACTTTATTTTCATTTAGTTATAAGTTATGTACAATAATTACGTTAAGAAAAAATATCCATGAGTTCATTGTACATGTCTCTCTTTAGTTACCATACACCATCACGTAACACTATTCAGTAATGTTAGACCATTTAACGGAGCTGCATTAGACTGATATTGCTTGCGACTTAAGTAGTTTTGTACACACAGACATATCACACAAGCAGCTAGTCACATCAACAGCAAATGTAACCCTGACAAAAACTATACAACAATGTGCAATCCTAAAAACACATTAACACAGTCATTACAGTAGGTTTACTAGCATGGAGGCTCCAATTTTTTGAACACAACACTATTTTTCAGAAAAAGAAAAAATCCCATTGTTTGATTTTATGCAAAGAAAATTAATGAATTAAGGTGAATTGCAAAAACAATTAATTATTTTTAAAAATGAGATTTGCAGGTCAATAAACCATACCAAGTAGACCTAGAGTGTAAATCTGACACAAAATCCAGTACGCCATATTCACACATGACTAAGTAACCTGATTATGTATTTGAAGTATGTTTTGTTTATTGAATACGACAACAAAAGTATATTCTCTTCCTTGCAAGCCCATAAATGAGCATGAAAACGACAACTGGATCAACAATTTGCATTCTTTCAAAAATAAAATGGGTAATCGTAAAAATTTGTCATTTATTGCTCCCACATGTTAAGAAACAAAACACTAGAACCTATACAGAAAAAAAAAACTGCAGCACAACATTGAACAGATAATTTTCAAATTTTTAATATCTGTGTACAACTATCACTATAAGAATTTTTAACATGCAGCTTTACTATCACCATTTTAGATGCTGTTAAACATGGCCTAATATTGAATTTGCACACCCTTCATTGCAAAGTGTTGGTGTCCCATGTTAAAAATTTACCTTTCTCTGAGCTGGTGTAATTATTGTCATTTCATTGTCCAACAATTACTTCATCACATTTGTGGACAACTGAAGTTTTTCCTACCAGGTTAGGATTTGCTGTTATTTTATTTATTTAGCTTATAGCACATAACTGACACAACAATTAGTTCATCTGATGATAGGGAGGGGGGGAAGAAAGTAATAACTCTGAATCAAGTTGATTCAGCACTTGGATTGCATCTTGCGTAATTACATTATACTGAAGAATTGTCTATGTAGGCACTCTTTTAAGTGATGTGATGCATGGTCTGAAAGGCTCATGTTGCATTCCCCACTTGTGTAAGGTTACACCACGTCATCTGTTGCCAGTACTGATCCAGGTTCTGTGTGGAGTGTTGAATCCATGAGGCAGAATGTTAGAGTCAATTAATAAGTACCATGTTGAATTTACTGTGTTATGTAGTGAGGAAATTGCATTTTTCTCAAGTACCTGAAACAATACTCAAAATAATAAATCACAGGAAAACAAAATTAAGTTCTGTAACTTATGCCTACAAATATTTAGTCAGTCTCATATAACATTTTCCGTATTTTGACAGTTCACTTCAGAGAAGTGTGTCTGTAAATAGGCTTGCAGAGACATTGCTTTTCCAAACTATGGAACTGCCAGGCAAGCTTCTCAGAACAGAAATGTCAAAATATGGAAAAGTTACACGAGAGATACTATAAAACATTTAAAGGCAGATTCACAAACACAACTTAAGTAAGTCTATGTACGAAACTTGGTGCGGCTACCACATTTTTCATCACCATTTTTTAAATTTTTTTTTATAAAAGATATTTTTCTCTTATTTTAGACACAAAATGTAACTAAATTTGGCTCTTATGAAATTTCTTTATCTCTCATACTTTTCGCATAATGGATTGTTAAAGTCATATTTTGCATGTTTCTGTTTTAACGACTACACTAAAACCAACTGATATACCAAACTAAAAAAAATCACAGTGAATAAAGATATTGCAGGCTACAATGTCATGCTCATAAATATAAAGAATAAAATTTATTTGTATTTTTAAAAAATGCAGAAAATGTAAATAAAAATTTTAAAAATTAAATAATTTTTATTATTTATTTTTATGAGCATGACATTGTAGCCTGCAATGTTTTTATCCACTGTGATTTTTTTTAGTTTGGTATATCAGTTGGTTTAAGTGTAGTCCTTTAAACGGAAACATGCAAAATATGACTTCAACAAGTCATTAGGCTACGCGAAAACTATGAGATAAATAAGTTTCATAAGAGCTTAATTTTGTTACATTTTGTGTCTAAAAGAAGAAAAAAATATCTGGTACAAATAAAAAATAAAAAATGGTGACGGCAATTGCGGTAGACTGCGTTAAGAGGAGTCCTTGACTGGCACGTAGATGGCGTTGCAGCATGTCATGCGTATTCTTTTTTACGCAAAGCTATTAAACTTATTCATATTATGTTCAACTATGGAAAGAACACACACAGAAACCATTCTTTTATGTTTTCAAATATTTAGTACTGTACACTTGTTAGAAACATGATTTTTGGGCCTCTTAAAATGGAAAAAACAGGTATTTTAGACTGCTGTAACTCCGAAAATATTATCTGAATTTGTGAAGTGCAAAGCAAGTGGCGTGCGTTGGTTTTTACTTCATACTATTAAAAAATAAAATGTTGTGATCACCGCATAAAGTCCTGTAGAAAGACTACAACAAAAACCTTGCGCGCCAATTTGACGTGCTGTAAATAGAGGCTACGTCCTTCTCATCAAGCGCTGGACACTGGCCCTTATCGCTATGCTGTTCCCAGATGTCAAAGGTGGAAATTAGACACAGGCGAAGACTCCTCTTAAGAGTAAAAACACTGACTGTGCATTCAGGAAAATCACATCCCCATGTAATGTAGCGTGTGTATGTACATTGAACAACTTCTGCAACATATTTTGTGTTAAGCTGTGAATCCAATTTTAATTGGTTATAAGAGCCCAATACTCAATGCAATTTTAATTGTGTTTATTAATTCTCTTCTAGTTTTGTCATAAATTGCACTATTTGTTTCGATACGAGCCATTATTTAGTGCCAAAATGTTTCTATAGCAAAAACATCTTTTGTGCACATCCCTAGATTATATGTCACAAATACAAATATGTGAACATCACACACACTTAGAATTAAGTTAAGAGTGGTTGGGAATCTGCCTTAATATTTCAAAGTACAGTACCGTACCTAATATTATTTTTCAATTTCTATAGTAATTAATTTATTAGTGAGATTCAATGTGTATTCTCTATTACTGCCTTTACAGTAAAATAGTAGGCAGGATAAACTACAACGTAAGACAATATGGTAAGGAAGCGGAGTGAAAATCTTTGAAGGAAAGGAGAAGAGTGGGAAGGCCGGCCCGGATGTACAAGATGGTGAATGGATGGAATGATGAGGTGCAAGTTAAGTTAGGCCACCTATTAAATAGTATGTCAGAGTAGCCTATGGAGGAAGAAGTAATGGTAGTGAGAATATTCATACCTTGAGGAACAGAACAGTGGCGACAGTCTGTGCTTAGGAGTTTGGTAAATGGGTGAAATTTACTTCTGGCTGGAAGAGTTGGTGAAGGCAAAGAACGTTGGAATGTTTAGAAGGGGCTTGGTAAGTGTTTGAGGAAGCAGTTACAGCTTGCCATCTGGTGGGTGCTCAACTGTAATTGAAATACTATCATTAGGCTGTAATTATTACAAGCTAAAAACAAACTGCCTACACATTTACTACTACGAGTTATTAGACAAACAACTGTAAAGGCCATTCATTGAAGGGAAGGGGGAAATGAGCAATTATATTTAAATAAAGTAGGTAATAATCTTATAGGCCCTCTGAATAATAGGCAATAATTATCATTCAGGTTTGGTAGGCCTAAATAATGTTTGACAGCGCATGTATTCTAGAATGACAATGTCCTAACCTGTGTTTGGATTTATTTAACTTATGTGTGTTTAAATATTCTGTTTGTAATCAGATAAGGTTACACTTAAAGTTTCAGAGAGCAACATTTACACAATCACATGACATGTTGATTATACAGTCTACAATTAGGAATAAATTTACAGTAATAAAATTCGCAACTCCAGTACCACTAGACTCCTGTAACTGTTACTGGATGCAATGGAACTGCCAAATTAAGGGCGCCGTCTACCGCAATTTTCATCATCATTATTTTATTTTTAATTTCTACTACATATATTTTTTTCTTATTTTAGACACAAAATGTGACTGAATTTGAGGTAAATATCAAGAGTAGCTACTCATCGCGTAGGGACTGAACTATTGGTTTTACAGGTAAAGTTTCTTAATAAAAAATTTTATAAGAGCCAAATGTAGTCACATTTTGTGTCTAAAATAAGAAAAAAAATATGTAGTGCAAATAAAAAATAAAATAATGATGATGAAAATTGCGGTAGGCCGCGCCCTAAGTAAATGGGATAAAGGTCAATAAAATTTGCCAAACTACGCACTGCTACAAAACAAATTTCCATCATGCAATTGTATATTCCAAGTTCTGTTCTGAATATAATAATAATAATAATAATAATAATAATTTCATTCTTGTTGATCAACTGTCGCCTGGCAAGTCTACATCTCTCATTCCTTCTCTCTCCAGACCCTCCTGAACAACCTAACCCTCTCAACCCACACCAGTTTCTCTCTCGGCACTTTCCACTCCCTCACCTACCTCACCATTGACTACCTATCCCTCTCTGTCGTCCTCCAAGCTCTCTGGATCTTCTCACTCTGTAGTCACTACTGAATAACTGGGGACCTAACTCCCCTGTCCACCCTCTCTCTTCACCATCTTGAACAACATAACAAGCCTCTCTACTCTTTCCAACCCATTTCATTCATCGTCACTGATGGCCTGTAGTTTCCCTCATCCTCATATTCTCGTCCTTGCCTTATCCACCTACTCTAGCCACCCTCCGCTGAACACTCTACAGCTCCTGTACCTATCCTTCCTTGTAAGGATCCTGCTCTGCAATTATGTACATAGTCCAGCACTAGACGCACCATTGAGATGTATGTATGCTTTCCCCTTTACCCACCACTGATTCTATTCAGGACGCTTCCTAGCATTCCCAGGGCCCTTATTCCTCTAGAAACCATTCTTTATACCTGTACTTTCCACCCTCGGTCTTCCTGTAACACTACTCCTACGTACTCCCTTATGGAAAAAGCTTATATCTCAATTTGGCCAGATCTGAGACTGATCTGTACCAGATATGAATTACCGTAGTGCACATTTGCCTATCCCTGACGCCAGATCTGGCGCAGATACACTTTTTTCATATGGGCTTGTACTGTCACCTCCCATACCTACCTCATACTCACTTCATTTGTACACGAGCCTGCTCTTTATCCTCTAGTGAACCTCACCGCCTTTGTCATCTTGACATTATGCCTAATTTTATTATTTTCTGTGCATTACTCAGTCAATGTCTGCATGCAAACTGATTCCCTCATCTATCTCCGAATACACACAATCATCCATATACAAGCTTACTACAACTCACTTCCTATCCCAGTTACTTAGATACGTTTACATCGTACAACAAAATGAACCTACCTTTTTCGTTTGTATTCTTGACAGTACGTTTATGAGGTCGTTTCGTAGTCGTTCTCTGCAACAAAGGAACCAGCACGTTGAGGTGTCCTGCCAACGATGTACCCTATTTTCATCCTCTTGTAAGTTGTAATACTGAATGTGTGGAATATCCGAATTTACTTCAATCTTCTGTAAATATTTTAAACACACATAAACATTACCTACAAACTCTTCAAAGCTATTCACTTCGAATAAAATAAAAACTTTTCAACACAGCTACGTGAGAAACCAATACATTTGATACAGTTGTTTACAATTCACGGTCTCCAGGCTACGTCATTTTCCGAAGATACCCGAACGACCCGAACACGTTTTTGCCGTTTTGAGACGACCTCTCCTTTATAGACCTTGACCAGCGCCCCAACCCCCTCCCCCCCGGCAGTGCAGCAACTGCCAGCGATATGGCCACTCCAGTAGAGTGTGTCACGCCCCAATTAGGTGTCGCCAGTGCGGCAAAAGTCAAAAGACCACTGTTTGTGACCTATAAAATATGGACGACAGGTCCTCCAGATTTTGTGTTGGCTGCCAGGGGAAACAGGACGCCGTTATGGAAGTGAACCCAGTGCAGAGCACAACCTCTGTATCCCCCTCTGTCTTCTCTACCATAGAGCAGCAATTCGCTCAAAGCCAGCAGGACTCCCAACTGAGGCAGCTGTGCACACAGCTGTTCCAACTGCTTGCGATCTGGCTAGATCCAAACAGCGCACTTGAGGACAAGTGCAAGGCCACAATGGGATTTGCCCTGTCGGCCAGAAAAATGGGCCAAACCAATGCCACCCCCTAGGCAGGATAATAGACCTGCAAATAGGCCCCCCTCCATTGCCAAAATATTGTTCTGGAATGCAGCAGGCATCCGGAACAAGAAGCAGGAGCTTATAGATTATTTGACTCGCCCCCAGGTACAAATCGCGGCATTTAATGAGACACATGTATGCCCACAGCACCGTTTCTCTGTGCCAGGTTAATCTTGCTTTAGAAGGGACAGAGAAAATAATGCTGGAGGCAGTGTTTTAATTCTAATTAAAAACACAATAAACTGCTATGCAGAAAAACAGCCTCAATTAAACACACTAGAAGCCGTGGACATTAATTTAAAGCTCGGCGGCCAGCAAGTATCTCTATATTCTATTTATTGTCCACCCGGCCGCACACTTACGCGCGCGGATTTAAACGAATTAATAAATATATCCCCTATTCTATTGGCTGTCAGCGACCTGAATGCAAAACACCCCACCTGGGGCTGCAGGGCGCGGAGAGCCAATGGAAATACATTATTTAATCCACCTGGGGCTGCAGGGCGCGGAGAGCCAATGGAAATACATTATTTAATCACGAAACTAGGCTCAACTACTTAATTCATGCGCCCGATGAACCAACTTTTGAACCTACACGGGCAAATCACCAGCCTGATATTTTAGATATTGCAATATGTAAAGGCCTTAATATGAACTTTACATTAGAAATAGGCTAAAACATGAATTGGCCTCGGACCACTACCCGGTCCACTTAAATTTTGACCAGCTGGAAACAGACGAAAGGCCAATTAGAAAAATTAAAGATTATAAACACGCGAATTGGGAAGCCTTTAAAGAGTACCTGGACGAGGAAATTAATCTGCCAGATCCTGTTAGCATCCCCGGCGAATTAGACTCTGCGATTGATCACATCACAGAGCTAATTCAACTAGGAATTAGCCAATTTGTCCCCGAGAAAGTCCCGAAAGCCCACAGTGATTCGCTGCCTGCAAATATAAGGCAGCTAATCACACAGAAAATCGCTTGCGCAGGCGCTACTCGCGAGGTAGAACAGGCCAACTCAGAACACAAATAAATGCACTTAGATAGCAAATTAATCTAGAAATTATACACTGGCAAACGGACCAGTGGAACAATAAATTATCCCTCCTCACCACTAAAGATAATAGTCTTTGGCACTTAACAAAGGCGCTTACAAACAAGCGCAATCCCATCTCGCCTCTTCAAGCCAGGCATAGCAGGTACTGCCTACACGCCCCAGCAAAAAAGCAGAGGCTGTAGCTAATCATTTAGAAACGATTTTTATACCGAACATCCAACCTTGCGACCCAGCACATGTGGCTTGCATATATAGGGACCTCCGAGTGCGACTTCGCCAGCCTTCAGCTGACGAACCTGAATTTACGCATGCCGACGAGGTAAAACGTATAATTAAACGTATGAAGCCCTGCAAAGCACCTGGGTTCGATACCCTACAAACTATAGTTCTCAAGCTGCTGCCAGAGTCTACACTAGAGGCTCTGGCTAGGTGCATAAATGCAAGTATGTCACTTGCGCATTTCCGCACGTCCTGGAAACGTGCCAATGTAATTTTTTTTTCCACAGCCTGGCAAGGATCAGACCTTGGCACAAAATTACCGCCCTATACGCCTTTTAAGCACACTCTCAAAAGTGCATGAATGTGTTCTGCTGCGCCGCCTCGACACTCACATTCAAAACGCGAATATTTTTCCTAATGAGCAATTTGGCTTTAGAAAAAAGAACTCTACTGTTCACCAGTTAGTCAGACTGACTGAACACATTACCACGACTTTTAACTGGCGTCAATATTCAGTAGTAGTCTTTCTCGATGTAGAGAAAGCTTTTGACAGGGTATTTCATGCTGGACTACTATACAAAATGTATGAGAAACATTTACCCGACTGTTACATTAAACTCATTGCCTCCTATTTAAATAGGCGCTCTTTTGCCGTAACTATTGACGGAGTGACTTCAGATTTTAAAGAAGTTAGGGCAGGAGTACCCCAAGGCAGCATATTAGGCCCTGTACTTTATAATACATTAAACTAGCGATATTTCGCGGCCCCTTAATTGGAACATGAACGTAGGTGTATATGCCGACGATACAGTTATATACACGCGATCCAGAAGTGCCGAGATCGCAACTCGGCGAGCCCAGGAAATGCTCAATGAGCTAGAAAATTATTTCAGCCTGTGGTGAATTAAAATTAATGTAGGCAAATGCGAAGCTGTGGTTTACACACGCCGACACATTCCTGCCAATCTTCCCCGCCTCACTCTATTTAATGAGGATATTCCTTATAAAAATGAAGTTAAATATTTAGGCGTAGTACTGGATAAAAGGCTGACATTGCGAAGTCATGTTGAGAGCAAGAGAAACCTTGCCTATGCTCGCAGGTCGGCACTTTATCCAATGACAAATCGCAACTCCAGCCTTAAGCTAAAAAACGGACTTTTAATTTACAATACAATGATCCGCCTCATTTTAACATACGCAGCTCCAGCGTGGGCTTATTGCGCGTAATCGCACATTCGCACTTTGCAAGTGTTGCAAAATAAATGCCTCAGAATTGTGGCAGATGCACCTAGGTATATACCTATAAGATACTTGCAAGCAGAGCTTAAACAAGAGCTGTTGCAAGACGTTTTCTGTAAAATTGCTGAGCAATTTTATACTACTAGCCATAATAATCTAAATCCTTTAATTGCAAGCCTTGGAGATTATGATCTTGAAGAAAATCAGCGTTATAAGCGACCAAAATCGCTTCTAGCCGTCGCCGTTTCCTCATGTGCCATCCGAGGCCGTGCTGTCGCGAGACCGAAAGCCGAAGCTTCCATAACTCGCTGGGTGTTTGTAAAATCAAATGCACCCCGACAGTCTAGTTTCAAATCATTGGAACGGCGGCGGGGCGCGTGTAACTGTTTTAGCTGGGCTCCGGACCCGTATTTAAGGCTGGAGGGGGGTTGTTGCCAT
>PNEQ01102706.1:0-27486 GCA_003012365.1 Medauroidea extradentata
TCATTAGCGTTGGTGAGGGGTGACATAAGGTGGGTATGGAGCAACATTGCGAGGTCATTGGCGTTGGTGAGGGGTGACATAAGGTGGGTATGGAGCAACATTGCGAGGTCATTAGCGTCGGTGAGGGGTGACATAAGGTGGGTATGGAGCAACATTGCGAGGTCATTGGCGTTGGTGAGGGGTGACATAAGGTGGGTATGGAGCAACATTGCGAGGTCATTAGCGTTGGTGAGGGGTGACATAAGGTGGGTATGGAGCAGCGCTGGAATAACAAGTGGGAGAAACGGGAAATTCCTGAGAAAATGTTAAAATCTGGGGACCGACCCCACCGATAATCGAACACGGATCTCCTTGGCGAGAGGCGAATGGTCTGACCATTCGGTCACCGCTGCCCCAAGCATGCTGAGGTTTATATATACGTTTATTTATATATTTATTTGTAGCCATAGGTGTTAACTTATACATACATACATACATATAATTAAAAGTTTATATACTCATATATACACACCGTACATTTGGAAACTTAAACGACTACTTTGCACTAAAATTAAAACAATGAAAGAAATAGACGCTTTAATATTTATTAGTATTTAGTATGTAAGATTACTTTTTTATGTATATTTTATCTTGATCGTTCGTGGCTGCAGTAATGCTTATTTCGGATTCTGGGTTAAGCGCACAGTCTACAGCAATTTTCATCGACATATTTGTATACTTATTTTACCAGATACTTTTTTTATTTTTGACATAAATAGTGACTAAAGTTTGCTCGAATGGGATTTTTTTTGTCTCTCATAGTTTTTGCGTAATGACTCGTAATCTTAAAAATTTGCATCTTAGGATTTTATGTACGTCACCAAGACAAACTGGCATACCAAACTAAAAAAAAAAAAAACACAGTGAATAATTATATTACAGGCTAAAAGGCGTTTTTTATAAAAATAAAAATAAATTTTATTTAAAACTAAAATTCTTGATTTTTTTAAATTTAGATTTTAAACATAAGGATTGTTTTTTCAATACAAAAATATTTTAATTTGTTTTGTTTTGTACAAGAGATCTTGTCGCATAGAACATCGTCATTCATTGCATATTATTTATTGGTTATAATGTCAGTTGTTTTTAATGGTGTACATAAAACCATAAATTAAAAATTTTGACGTTTGCGAGTGAATACGAGAAAACTATGAGAGATAAAAAATTTCATATGAACAACTTTTAGTCACGATTTATGTTTAAAATAAGAAAAAACCTCGGACACAAATATAAAAAAAAAATATAAAGGAAATTGCAGTAGACGGTGTCCGTAAGGACATGCCCTATGAAAACCCGGCGTGGCCTAATCACTGAATCAGAGATGTGTAATATTGCTATAACAAAATTTTATACCTTTGGTACTTCGTCGCTTGTAACTTTTTTCGGTAATTTGATTCCGGACATCTGTTTGAATTATTGAGTTACGGACGCTGTACATAACATCTAAAATACTTTAATATGTGTGAAATTGAAGGACTTGATAAGAAAACGTTATAATACCCGTTTATTTCAAAAGTGGTTGTAATTACATAACTTGTACCGTTGTCAATGTCCAAAACATAGTAATGGAACCAAACATTAATTCTTTAATAATATTTTTATAATAAAAATAGTTGTAGTAATTTAACACGGACTTTATATTGAAGACTTTTTCCCTTATCACGAAGAAAAAAAATCTCTTGATAAAAACTATTACATAATATAAATAAAGATTCTTAGAATTATTGGCAGAGTTGTAGCAACCAGTTAAAATACTGACTCGTAAGTGTATGAACAATGTTTCTGTAACTGTTGTTGTGCTGGCTACTGTAACAAACGGTCACTCACCAGCTACCGAAGTGAGAGAGGAGCTAAATGATAGCAGCGACTCACCAGATTATATCTAATACAGCGTGCTACATGCAGTGTTACGTACTCACAAAGCGAATGGACTACGTACTGGCGACCTCATGAATTTTTTGCGTCACACTGCTTGACTCTCAACTCCATCGCTGACGACCTTCAATGACACTGTTTAACTCTCAGTTATGAAATCTTTGAACGTACACACAGCAAATAAAGTAACGGGTAAAGGGGAGACACGTTCCCATCACATTTTTGTGCAGTTTTAAGCATTTGTTTAATTTATATAAACTACGAAAGTTATAGTTCACACAGTGTTGCTGAAATTAGAATACTTAGAGATTATTAAGAGAATGTATCCCAGTTAGCTGCATTGTTGTAGTAAAAATGAAATTTATATATATTATTCATTAAAAAATAAAAGGAATCAACAAAATGTAACACCAAATGGTAAAATGAATTTTTTGACAGTTCATATTAACTATTAGCGCGTGATTACACTCAAACTTCGATTGTTTGAAACCATTCATTCATTTTTTAGATGTTCCTTTGGATGAACTTGTAACATTGTTACTGATGCAGAGAAAGTTTACTGTGATCCCTACACTAGAGGCAATGCACAAGTTACATTCTCAGTAATATTATCGAATAACAGGGTAAGTAACAATAAACCTCTCACACACTTTACGTTCATACGTGGCTATTATTGCCGCTTTAATTAAGGAATCATTTGACACACGTTTTGGTGTATTATCTGTGAGTTAGTCAACATGTACTGTTGAATTTCGTCATTGCCATTGTATGTTCCTATGCAATGTACATAGTTTTTATATATATATATATATATAACCGTTATTAAGCTATTGTTTTGTCATTTCATTTACTTGAAAACTGAAGGTGCTGTATATCGCAAAACTTTCAGAAACTGATTTAACTGTTTAGGTATTAATAACTTAAGTCCTTAAATCTATTGTAATGTGTAGAAGTATTTTGTTTATTTTATAAAATTTCTTATCGTAACTTTAATAATTCTAAGACTGTAACGTGGTTCTAATCAGTTGTACAAATTATAAAAAAAAAACTATAAATATTGTCATATATTCTGTTGGCACAAGTAAGTAATAGTAAGTAATGATAATATTAATAATAATATTAATTTAAAAACCTTCAAATTAAACGTACTCAATGTTTAAATACGCTTTACAGTATTTCAGACCACACCTACTTCTATAATCAAATCAATTCAGTGTGCTTTCAATTCTTGCAGACCTCACACATAATTGATGATTGAGTGAATTATATTTCTCTCTCTCTCTCTCTCTCTCTCTATATATATATATATATATATATATATATATATATATATATATATATATATATATATATTTACACATACACACATTGACAAGTCTGTATCTTCCCTTAGTTCTGTAAGATGTGCCCTTTTGAGAAAGTAATCTACTATATTTTTACGCTAACCACAATCATCGTACTAGCTCCACACTGAGACTCCCAGACATTTTAGCCTACTTCCCGAAGAAATAATTAGGCTTATGAGATCACCTTTCTGTCTAGGTGTATGTGTGTCTGATCGTGTGTGTATTTTTCCCCAATTCGCTAAAAACCTTGGGAACCGGTGGATCGAAATTTATTAAATTTTGTACACATATGGTACTTTGAAATCTCACTTGGCTTTTATATGTTTTACGCCATTTTATTATTTTCAAGATGGCGACCATTTTAAATCCTTCGATCAAACTACGTAACTATAATTTAGAATTCCATCAAACTTGGTATACGTAGGCCCTATACTAGATACAAAGTTGACATGAATATTGTGAATTTTGTTCATCCATTGTGCAAGTTTTCAAAATGGTGCCATTTTTATATTTTTACATAAAGTATCATATATATTAGGAAATATTTATCTGAATTTCACCAACTTGGTACACCATAATATACATACAAATCTGACATTGCTGCTGTTTATTTCGTTTCGCCGTTGTTTATGTTTTTAAAATCTAGGCCAATTTAATATTTTTAGCATGGTATTCCTTATTTTAGTAAACATTTGTTCAGAAATTCACCAAACTATTTATACATATACTACATGTAAAGCTGACTTCACTTTTGTATAGTTCGGTTCTCCATCTGTAATATTTTGAAAGCGGTGGCTTTTTTGATTTATATTTTTGATAGAAAGACATCTCAGAAAATGATTTTCCCAATTTATTAAACTTGTTACTCATACATTACTCAGCGAGCGGACTTATATTTAGTAAATTTCGTGTATCGTGCATCTCAATCGATATTTCATTTAATATTCCTAGCTTACGTAAACGATTTTGACTTTCAGGGTTAAATTGCACCCACTTTGAGGAAAGTAGGATTATCAGTTATACCGTTTTTTTATCTATCCTTTATAACAGTGTTAAATCTTCTTAATTAATTCTTATAATGAAGAACATTCTTATGCCCACATTAAATTCATCTCAAAATATTGGTTCTTTATATTTTAGTCAAATTTTTAACATATTCGCTTAAAACAGGTATATTATTTGGTTTTATTTGTCAATGTTGGCTTAACATTACAACACATTATTTAAAAAAAAAAAAGGTGTACACAATTTCGTGCCCTACATATTAGCATTAAATATACAGAATATGGATAATTATTGATGTATTTCAAAGCGTCACTGTTCATTAAAATTATAATATTTTCCGATATATTCAGATTATTTTCATTTAAAATGTTTTGTTCATTTTCTTTATTAACTTACATTAAGTAGCGGTCTATTTTTTGTGTGTTCCTAATATGTTTATTATTTTTTTTTTGCAGTGAGCTTTTTTTTCAAATTTACAGTAAAATCATTACATTTCATGTAATTATTAAGTGTAACGAAAAGTTTTAAGCGAATGTTACAAGATTTTCATCGGTAAACATTTTCAAATACATTGTAAAAGTGATTTGTAGTTTACATAAGTTACGTTGGCGTAATAATCACGTTTGAATTCCTGTAAAATTAAAAAGTTTACATCATGACTCTCTGCTATTGTTCCATTATAAAGACTGCATTATACCTCTTGATATGCTCGGTAAATACTTAAATATTTACATATTTTGTAAAGAGAACCCAATTCAATTCATGTTTTGGATTATTAACGGTTTTTTTTTCTTTCACATTTTCTGAAAGGTGAATTTAGTTACCCCCTTAAGTTACTCCCTCACATGTTCACAATATGTTAATAGAGTTTTGCCACTATATTTGCTAGTGTTAGGGTCTGCTGAACTTCCACAGATAATTCTAACTATCGTCATCTCGGAAACATATCGACCTACAGTATAACATTTCGAATACAAAAGCTAATATTTGAATTTTCTGTTTAACAATTCAAAATTTTTAACGAATTAAAGAAAACCGTTTAAATTTTTATTTGAAGTTTTGACTTGTGTGTAGAGCATAACTATCCCCAGCTGTCATTTCATACCCTAATACTAGCGATACTTACGTATGATTAGTTTACTTTACGTCTCCAACTTAACAGCTGCTGCATTATATGGCCTACAAACGACACATTGTTTCGGTGGAAAATATGTTTAAGTCTGAAGAACACGCGTGAGCGATATTAGGCTAGAAATATACAAGTGCTTGCACATCAAAGTGGTAACGCTAACCAAGAGATTAAGTGCCCTTCCTACCTGCCCTTCAAATGCGTTGCAGTAAGTTACGACTATTCTCTTTTTGACGAAAGTATTTAACACACATTAAATCTGTTTATTTACGAAAAGAACACACACTTAAAACTATGTTGCTATAGTTTGAAAATTTCCGCACGTTTATCAGAAACGTTATTTTCAGACGCCTCAAAACGGCAAAGGAAATACTTTTCCAGACTACCGTACCTGTAAAATTAACAATCGGATTTAAAAATTACCGCTATAGCAACAATCGTTAGACTTTGAACTACGCTGCCTATAGATAAATGATGTGGCCACCGCTTAAGACTTGTGTGTAATTGTTACAAACGTTCGTGTTTGATGCGCGGTAACAACGCTGTGATAAAAGCCAGAACACCACTCTCGACGATAGACACATAGTCTCTATTCGCAGCGCGCTAAACTGGCGTGCCATGTTCTCATAGAACTCTTTTTCCTATGGGACTGTAAACAGTTACCCAAAAATATTATTTTAGTATAGTATGAAGTAAAGACCAATGCATAGACATTATCTAGCAATTTACTGATTCTGGTCGTATTTTCGGAGTAACAGCATACTGAAATAAAGCCTTTTTTAAGCTTTTTCCAGAGGCTCAAAAGTCATGTTTCTGACAAGAACACTGAATTTTCAAAAAGTGGCATCTGTAGTTTCAAGAGGGTGTCCTTTATATCTGTACCCCGGAGGTAAAGGACACCGTGTCCATTTTTTTACGAAATAGAGTTGGTACCATGTCCATGATAAGCTTTTTCCGCTCTATAAAGTGATATACAGCACTATGTTCAATAAAAATATGTATTGAAAATAGGCAGTGGGAAACAACTCCATGTCCAGTTTTGTTTTAGAGGTAAAGAACACTATGTGGACACAGTTGTCTATACTTCAGAAGAATTTAGAAGCATAAGGCAAAATGTGGACATAGTGCTTTAGTCCTCACACCAGTAGCAGTCCAACGAGATTGTAACCACTCTGTAAATAATTTGGTGACGAGCCTTTTTGGTTTGTGTCGTCTATTCGCCACCTTGAGTATCTTTGAAAGGTTTTATTTATTACAATTGGCGCATTTGTGAGGTTCGTTGAATCACTCTCTTTATGAATGATTTCATTATTATCGCCAAATGGGAAACCGATGGCTACAATTCATAAAAAAGCTAACAAATTAACTATGATAAACAAGATTCTCATTTCTAACTGCTTTGTTTTATCTGTACATTCTCCCATGAACCATGTTATTTTACAAGCGGTTTGTGTAAAGCGTGTGGCGAAATGGACCCCAAACACCTATCTCGTGGAAGGAAAATGGTAAATTTGGTTCTGTCAACCAATGAGTGTTCTACAACCAGCAAATGAAAGATTTTCAAATCAGTGTTTAGAAACACAACCTGTTAACTGTGTAATGAAGACCTATTATCCACAATATGTGAGTGCTAAGCGTATTTATTCACAATAAATTCAATAATTTATTGTGATATTAGGTAATTACTTGCAATGATATTTATTTTTATTTCAGATAATGCAAACAGTGAAATGAGAATTGTAAACAAACAGACAGGAGGTGACACCGAAGACAGTTCGTCAAGTGATATTGAAGTTGAAGACTCGGACGTGGACAAAGAGTATGTGCCAGACAGCGATGCAAGTTCCTCATGTTCCGATTATTAAATGCAATCTACGAGCAAGGCAAGCTACAAAGTTGTTTCAGGGAAGCAAAATACTAAGCCTAGGCATCAAAATATAGGGAAAAGTGCAGTTTTGATGGAAGATACTCGTGACGATGAATTAAATAACTCAGCTCCTTTGCATAATGTCACTCCCAGGAAAGTAAATAAAAAAATATATATTGTACAGAGAGGAAGAAATAAAGTGAGAAACCCACATGCCCGGCGTTGCAACGTTCGCAAACGAAAGTTAGCTGCTAAGGTTATGAAACCACCATGCACATGTCGTTTAAAATGTTATGAGAGGTTGCCTGAAGATAAGAGATGAGAAATTTTTTAAAAATACTGGGACAAAGATAAATGTTGTAATGTAAAAAGGCAATTCATTTCATCATGTTTAAACATACGTCCTATTGGACGTTCAAGAAAAAGACAATATATTGCCAAAAAAGCCAAAGAAAACCCTTTGTCTTCTTACTTCACAGTAAATGGAATCAAAATAAATGTCTGTAAGGTAATGTTCTTCAACACACTTTGCATATCTAATACTGTTCTTGTAAACATACTCAAAAACCGCCAACCAGGAGGTGCTGTTAAGGTTGATGAGCGAGGGAAAAATATTCCAACCAACAAAACTCCAAATCAGACTATTGAAAATGTTATTCAACATATCTCCTCCTTCCCGTGCTATGAAAGCCATTATAGCAGAGAAAAAACGAAACATAAATACTTGGGTCTAGAACTGAACAAAGAAAAAATGTACACCTTATATTTGCAGTTTTGTAAAGAGAACCTCATAAATGAAACATTCATCGCTAAACGATGAGTTTACTTCGATGTTTTTGATAAGCAATTTCAGCTTTCCTTCAAGCCTCCAGAGGTCGATACATGTGACGTTTGTGATTCGTTTCAAGCCAGACTCAAAGATAACGCATGGGAGCAGACAGAAAAATATAGACTTAGAGCTGAATACGAGTCGCATCTCGTCGAGTCAAAGAGAAGGTACAATCTGAAAAGTGAAGATACCAATATGTCTAAAGCAACTCCAACACATAAAGTACTAACAGGTGATCTACAAAAGTGCTTGCCCACACCATTGCTGACGAATGGCATAAGTTTTTACAAAAAGATGTGGACATTGAACTATACTCTTTTCGATTCATCTAACACTGCCTGATGTGGAACGAAAGTAAAGCAGGGCGTGGGGGTGAAGAAATATCATCAGCTATTTTGAAATGGGCAGATAGTGCAATCCCTACATCAGACGTCAGTGAAATTACTTTTTGGTCTGATAATTGCTATGGCCAAAATAAAAAACATTGCCATCATCATGCGTTTCTTCTGAATAATTGATAAGTATCCACAAATAAAATATGTAAACCTCAAGTACCTTCTTAAAGGACACACACATATGGAGGCCGACACTATTCACGCATTAATAGAGAGAAAAAGGAAGAAATGCAACATGACAATCCTGACCCCATGGAACTGGCAGCAGATGGTGCGTCTGTGTTCGAGCAGTTATCATGTACACAACATGGAAGAGGACGATTTCAAGCAATTGAATTCACTTTTTTCAGGTACAAATGCGCCATTTATTTACAGGAAAACAAGTGTTGAAAAAGAGAAGGTTCTTCTGTCAACTGGTGTTCATATTCTAGTGCGGCAAGACAACATTGGCATGCTATACTTGAAATCATCCTTTGACAGTGAATTTGACATAGTTGACCTTAACAGGTTGAAAAGGAGAAGTCGAAGGTTTGAGGAAGACAAGTTTCCAACTGCTCTACCAGTTAAGTTACCGGCACCAATCTCTGAACAAAAATTCAATGACCTAATGTCACTGTTACCATATGTGCCTAGTGTTTGTCACGCTTTTTATAAACATCTTCCAAAAAGCAGTGTCAACACCCAAAACTATCCTGAGAGTGCTGAAAGTGATTAAATGGATCACAAAAGTGTTTGCTATTATTGTCAGTGTTTCATACTATGATGATTTTTTAGCATTCCAGCTGAAAATATTTGCTTTATGTCTACTAATTTACAATAATCGTTTATAAGTAGTTATGTTTACTTATGCTTTCTTCTGTAATAGTTTCTGCTGTTATTGCCAATATTGATACAGTCATACTATAATTTTTGATAGCATTCCAACTTAAAATGTTTGCCTCATGTCTGTCGTCATTGTAAATACTCGTTTGTAAGTAATAATGTTTGCTTGAAATTATTATGTACGTAGTTATTAAAACCTATTAAACAAAGTTAATTACATTTAACGCCTGCATTTATGTCCAGAAAGTAATTTTAATATCCTAAGTTGTACAACACTATGTCCAAATTAATTTTTTTAACATTAACACCTCGACCCTTAATCTTGAAATGAATATTTATGTGTGGAAGAGAGTACAGTGTACTTTGTGTAAAAGTTTCGTAAATATATTGTAATTAATCGTCAAGTTATCTTAAAAAACATTATGACAATTATAAAAATCAGTCTCATAAACAATTTCATTTTTGTGACATGTGTCTTTTACCTCCGGGGTACAGATATAGACAACAACAATGCGAAAAAGTTCAGCGGTTTCGCTTAAAAATGTTTTCGCATGACACAACACTACCGTCCAACATACACAGTCCTCTTAAAGTTCTATAGGAACAAGGATAATAGTAAAGCACTGCACGCTATGTGAGGGGCTTGCGCGGAGAGGCAACCCTAACACTCCTGCCTCACACACACAAATGCAGCCTATCTAGGGAGGCTCCTTAAGTAAGCAATTAATACCAATATTTGAAAACCTCTTTAGGATTATATGACGTCAGGACAGAACAACTGCGGGACATTATGGTGGTAAAATTTGAAGAACCCTGAGGACAGCCTACTGTATAAGACTAAACACATCAGTTCCTACATACATATTCTGGCATCAATGACAAACTGACCAGGATCAATGTGGTAAAAAGCGAGTATTCTTATAACCTACACCTCAGTGGTCCTTCACTTGCCCAATTAAATTTATTTCATCTTCGAAAACCGACTATTAACCTTACTTTCAGCGAGACGTTATATGCTAATTTACTTTCCAACTTCTGAACAAATTTTGTCTAAAAATAAAAGGAGAATTTGCCAGGATTACAAATTAGCTTACATTCCTTAAGGTGGACGTGAAATAACTCTAAAAATATATGAGTTTATATTGAGCTAGAAACATGAACTAATATATTAATATTTCCTCGTGTTTCCTTCTAGGTTGGTGGAACTTCAACAATAAAGTCTGCTTAAATCAAGGTTTGATGAAAAAGTATATAAATGTTAAATTCATTTCAATCAGTTACATTTTAACTTGACATATATGTATTGAAAATTATGTTTTCATGTCGTGAAATGTTCTAAATTGAACGATGTATATTACTAAACACAGCATGGACAATAATTTACGTACAGGTTACCTCACTTAATAAAAATTGTGTACGGAGTCTGTAGAAACTTTGTGTGATCAAATTCAAAGTGTTACAAATTTTAAGAAATTGAACATGCAGTGAACAGAAGACATTAAACTGAATTTTCTGTATTGCGCATTACGTAAGTACCGAGCTAGATGAAATTATATCATGTAATGATATTACAGATTTTCTGACGTAATTTTAGCTAGTTAATTATGTTGCTGTTTTTGTAGTTAGGAAACCTCTCACTCACAATTATGTGTCATGCTAAATTTTATTTTATTTTAATCCTGCTTTGTCTATGTTGAGTACTTCTTTGAGAAAGCGCTCGAGGTTAAACACCTCGTTGGTTTGAGAAGCTAGTTTTTGCTAGTATTCGAAATAACAAGAAAAAAGATTCCCTTCAACAAGCCTAGAAGATAGACGTACGGCAGATTTTGATGTTACGAGGAAGCTTTGTCTGCCGTCCACCTAAGTTTAGTGACGCCTAGGGAAGCGTCTAGGTTGTTTAAACGATATGTAGTTAAGTTCTGCCGTTTTGAGAAGAGGCAACTACGTAATTTATAGGCTTAGCATTTGATTTTTGGTAAACCTCAAGTCGTCGAGGGATGAAACACGTAATTATGTCTGAACTTTCCGTGTATGATTCTATTCAAGAGTCTTTTGTGCATATGTCTAGTTCAAGCACCTTCGAACCTACAAAGTTTAAAATTGTTATAAAAAATTTTCCAAATGTTAAAGAGGTCAGTAAATGCCTAAGTTTGTGAGGACTGAACAGAACCAGAGGTCTGGATTATGAGCTTTATTCTACCGCTGAGCACCATTATCTTGATATTTCGTTTATGGTAGTCAGGAGCATAACATGATATTAATACTGAGCTCGAATCCCAACTTTCAAGAGCTGAGAACTTAATTTGAATATGTTTGTCGTCATGGTTCGGCTATTTAGTGAGTGGTTTAGCTTAAATTATAATTTTCAATCTATTGCCTATGCATCACCTTCACGGAGTAAATTCAATTAATTTCCTTTTATTAAATAGTCTATTCTAATTCTACACTTGTTATTTCCTTAATGAGAGTTTTCAGTTGTTACTACAATTTGGTAAGTTTCAAGGTATGGTCCCAGATAAGTACACAAAATCGTAAATAAAAGAAATAGTTCTCATCATACATCATCCTTATGGAGGAGAATATTACAATCATTATGTTTACGGCATGAACAAAGTACATTTCATTTAATATTGTACTTACTGAGTAATAAATAGTTACCAAGTATGACGAAAATATGAAAATCGTTATTAAAGTACATATTCTGTTCATAAATAATCATATGCAGACAATTTAACATATTGAGCACACAACGAAAAAAACTGTGAAACGAGCTTATTGAGAGTCTGAATAAGGGTTCTTTGGTATCTGGTATGATCAAAAATGTTCAAATAGCAGCCAATTTTAAAATAGAAACATGGCATGAGTAAAAAAAAAATATAAGTCAAGTTACATTACTAAGAACTATAAGCCTATGTGTACCAATTTTGATGATATTCTAGGGTACCGTTATTCATATACCTCTTATGATCGAAAAATATTCTAACTGTACCCAATATGATAATATGAGCGCAGCATAACATAGATACATGAGTGTCAAAATAGCATGTTATCTAAGTACTATAAATGTATGGAGTTTGATGAAATTCTGCAAAATGATTCCTTAGATATTACATGTGAGCAAAATATGTTCAAATTTCCAACATTTCAAAATTATAACACGGCATTATTTAAGCAAAAATGTCAAATGACCATGGTAAGTATTCTATGTGTACCCAGTCTGAAGAAGCAGTTCTGAAAATTGTTCAATAGATGTCTCGCATTATAAAAAATTGTTCAAACAGCCTACATTTTTAAATATACGAAAATTTACTAAAGCAGTTCATTTTAATATGTGCTATGGAATTCTGTAAAATGGCTCTAAGATATTTCGAATGTACAAAAAGGCTCAATTACCCGACATTTTGGAAATATGAAATAGAACGAGCAAAATACATAAATATCAAGGTATCATAGCTAATAGTAATGAGTATTAAGTTTAATGAATTCTAAAAAAAATTACGATATAATAATTTATCAAAAAATTATAGAAATAAATACTATTTCAATGACAAACATGAGAGCGAAATACACAAAATGCAGCCACATTTTTAAGATGTGTATCTATAAAAGTGTGTGTGTGTGTGCGCGCGCATATATTTTTACACATACACACACATAAACATGCACACACAAACACGCGCGCATTTTCTCAGAAATGTAATATTAAGTTGGGTAGGAAATATATAAATGGTCACCATCAAGAAAACACTAACATGCCATATATGAAATACAAAGACGCCAGATCTGCTAACATATTAGTAAATGTGTAGCAAATACATTAAAAGGCGAAAATTTATTTCTCGCATAAAGAATATTATAAAAAAAATAAAAAATGGTTCTCATGTTAAAAATAACATGGCATAAAGTGTATACATAAAAGTCAAGTCACCTTATTGGGCACATTATGACCATAGATTTTGATGAAATTCTGATTTACGGTGCCTTAGATATCTAGTATGTATGCAAAATGTTAAGTTGTGCCGTCATTGTGAAATTATTAACATTAAAGCCGTATGAAAAAACTTCCAGTTAGCTTACTACGATGTATATACGTGCACCTACTTTAATGTAACTCGGGAAAGGAATTTCCTCAAACATGTCATATTATGCATCAATATTAAAACATTATTTCAATTGTAAAAGTTCAACAATGGCATGGGCGAAATACAAACAATTCTAGTCAGCAGACTAAAAAGTTTAAGTGCATCAAGTTTTATAAAAGTCAGAGAAGATCTTCCTTATTTATGTTACATTTTATTAGAAAATAAAAAAATTTCCACCATTACTTAAACTTTTTGACTCGAATTGGCTTGAAAAGATAAATTGACGTACATCATTTTAAAAAAATGGTACATGGCTATTTATTTGCTAGCAGAACTTTAAAAAAATGAATTTTGGTAATACATATTTTGGCACGTGACTCTAAGTTAACTGAGGATTAGCCGCATTAAGGCAAAATGTTCCCCATTTCTCTAGGATCGTTTTGAGCTGCAACTGAAAACCTTTTTTCTAGAAATCTCCCTTTTATTTACAAAAGTACTACTGTCAATTGCATACAAGCCTCCGAAATTCCCGGAACTCATATTATTTGAGACAGAACTAATGACTGTAAGATTACATTATGAAACTGTAACTGTAATGGAATGACTTTAAAGTCAATTTCATATATGAGTCTACTAAGAGACGTAAATTAAGATTCATGGCTTGATCTAATATTTACCTCCAATAATGATAACGTAGTTACTTACGGACAGTTAGCAGCTGATTATGATGCCATAAACGAGTTTTCGAAGCCAAGTACAATAAAACACAGTTTAAAAACGTCAGTTATACGAATTATAGAGGATTAAATGAACAAAGTTTACTCTCTTGTACGGAATCCTTGTCCTGGCAAAACATATACGCTGCCTCTAGCATAGATAAGAAAGTCGATCATCTGAACTCGTTATTATGTGTCTGATGAATAAGCTTGACCCTCTAGTGATCAAACAAGTGAAACATCCACCTACTCCTAGGCTTTCAATTAAAATAGCTTATGCGAAAACGTGAGTCTGCTTTACGTTTGTTTAAACGTGCTCGCACATGTCATTTTCAGCCTCAGGCGTGTGAGGAGTTGTTTGAAAAGTACAGAAAACTTAGGAATCTCTGTACTCACGTGGTTAGAAAGTAAAAAGAAAATAAAACACGGAAAAACTATTGTCGTCTGGAGTTTTATGGCCGAGTCTTAAATCACTTGGGGTTGGCAGCAAACATTACAAAGACAATACTCCTGCCATAGCCCTTGATGAACTAAATGATAATTCGCGTATACTTGCACTATTTCTAGCAACCCTAGCACTTTTCAGAGTACTTACAGTGAAGCATCGTTAAATTTGGTCAGAATTCCCCTACATGAAGTTTCTTTACTTGACGCAGCTCGGGCTATAAACGGCATTTTATCTAATGCAGTAGATCCAGATAAACGAACGATGATATTTATAGAAATAATACTGAAATTTTTCTATAGCGCCCATTGCAATAATCCCCAACTACTTGAAGAGGATGGCCAATTTCGCAAGTCAGTGGAAATATGCCTATATAAGACCTCTTGCAAAAGTAAAATTTCCTAGTAGTTACAATGACTATCGGCAAATAAGTATCCTGTCCACAATATCAAATGCTCTAGAATATATTGTGCAGAGTCAACTATACAGGTATTTAAATAACACAAATTTACTATCCATCTTATCTATCGGGTTTTCGAACTTATCATAGTACTACCGCAGAGATGACACATATTATTGATGATACAACGAAAAAATTAGTCAGCAGAAAACTAACGGTTGCAACACGACTCATTTGCAACAAAGTGATTAATATGGTGAATCATAATCTACTGCTAGAAAAACCGTCATCTCTTTTTTTCCATCTTTATGTTGCTGCAGTACTATGGTTTCGGTCTCACCTGACTCGCCGCAAACAATGTGATAGTGTAAACAATACAACTTCTAATTGGTACAGTGTGAAGTGTGGTGTTCCTCAGGGTTCGGTACTAGGACCTCTTCTCTTTTATAATTTTACTAACGTCTTACCTAGTCTTATAATTTGTACTGTATCTGAGTGTTATACCAAGTAAACTAGATAACTACACCAAAAAAAATTGCATAGATCTGCGGATAATGTAGTTGTGTGGACCAGAAATAATAAATTGCAAATAAATTCACAAAAACACAGTATGCCATAGTATGCACAAAAACACAGTATACCATAATAGGAACAAATAACAACAAAAAAAAACATTAAACCAGACTTAATAAATCCAACTATTGTAGACGGTGAAGGAATTATTAGAACATAGATACAGAATTAGGCATCCAAATTAATGATACACTTTCATTATCACGTAAAGGAAATTTGCAGAAACGTGTTTACTTTATTGCACTTGCTTAAGTGAATGAAAACCTTTCTTCACATTGGCACGTGTAAACTTCTTACGTAATTATGTTTATTTCCTTACATAGATCATAGCTACGTTGTTTACAGCGATCTCACTTGTGATTTGGGCTGCAAAACTTCAGCGTCTTCAAAATACATGCGTACTGTACACATGCAATTTAAAATCATCTTATCGCAGTAGCATATATTATAATCTAATGAAATCTTAATGAAAGGCGAAAGTTGAACTTTTTCTTGTAAAGAGAACACTCACTTTGAGATCGTCTAAATATTCACCTGACCGACTCAACCCCTCAGCAAGAAGAACACCTAGCACACACGTTCTTGGAAAACTACAATTCTTGCTATATCTTGTCACAAATATATATTATTTTCCCAATGTTTTACAGTTTCTGGCTCCCGCTCTTCCAATGAACTGCCCAATAATTTGAAAACTATAAAAAATTCAAAGAGTTTGAAACAAAATATAGCTATTTTATTGGACTAAACAAACATTTCAAGTAGATGTTCATTGATTTGCTAACGTTATTTTCTAATTTTTATTTCTTCATTTCCTTATTTTATTCTTTAAGTGTGATAAGTAATTATACTACTTGTTACAATCGTGTAGGATTAATTCAATTAATTTTTATTTGGTTTTTGTTCAGCATATATACACTAGGGCAGTTTAGGCGTAGATATTGAAACAAAGTATGTAATGTATAAAATAAAACCATGCATAAAGTTATGTAACATTGCGCACGTGGTTAAGTGTAAGAAAAAGCGATAGCCTTAACATCTCCACAAGTAAAGGAATTATAATAATAAATTATGATAATGTTGAAATTTGTTCCAGGAAGATTGAACCTGCACACAGAAATTATCTAGTGCTTGGACCGAGTTGAATCTTGATTGGAGTGTGTGAGTGAGAGATTTTGGTCAGCGTTTAACATCAAGATCTTCAGCGCTGGTGAGGGTTGACATGAGGTAAGTATGGAGCAGCGCAGGAATGAAGGGGCGTGGGAAACAGGAGCTCCCCGGGAAAACCCGCCGACCGACGGCAACGTTTCGGCACGACCCCCACATGCGAAAATCCGGGGACCCACCCCGCCGGGACTCGAACCCGGTACAATAATGATTAGAAAATAAACGTTTGGTTTAGAAACATCTAAATAAGTCTCCAAAGGCATTAGCATAAGATAATAAACATTAATTCAACAGCGTGGTACCAGAAATTTAAAATTTCATACCATTAAGCTGGATTCACAACCACCACTTAGCGTACGCGAGTACGTGCGTGTTAAAGTAGACATGCCGAGTTTGCATGCTAGCGTTCACATCCTCGCGTAGCGTGCGTACGTAGCAGGGTTGATCAACTATCTACTTCGTACGTACGTACGCTAAGTGCTGGTTGTGAATGCAGCATGTGCAACCGTAAGAATCAATTAAATATTAATTTATATTGAGAAATAATTTATCTTGTGGTCATAAATTATTTAATTCGCTGCGAAAAGTAAAAATAAATTACTCTCATATATTACCGACATTTTGTTACAATATAAACAGTTTCCGTGCATGCACTGAAAGAAAGGTGTTGTTGTAGGTACCGTACTTCTGTTAAAATAGGGACAACGGTCCAGTTTGGTCGTCGTTACTATCTTCATTGTTCCTATAACAATCTGTCCTGTAGCAGTAACAATCTGTTCTGTAAAAGGAGGAAATAGCGTATTTCTTTTACAGATAATATTGTTACTTCTACAGAACAGATTGTTATAGGAACAATGCAGGTAGTACTCGCAACCTAACTGGAATGTTGTCCCTATTTTAACAGAAGTACGGTACCTACAACAATAATTTTCTTTCAGTGTGTCTAGATTAAATTTTGCTGTGAATCCAATCCCTAATACTTAATGTACGTGTGTGTGTTCGTACGTACGTTAAGTGTAGTTCTGAATCCGGCTTAATTCCTCTCTTTGAGACCTATAGGACAGTCGAATGAATGACTGCAGTGTCTGGTTATATAATAAATAAGAACAAAGGAAATACTATAAAATGACAAGCGTCAGCTATTTTTCGTATTATTTAAGGTCACAGTTATCTGCGCAATCGCGTTCAAATGTTCTTGTAAAAATTCATAGAATAAAAGACTGCGATATTAGTTCTTCTTCTTCGAAGCACGAAGTGATATCTGCTGCCCGCCCTGACCTGGCCGATGTCACACAGTTGCATGGAAATATGACGTAACTGTGAAGCAAACAGAAGTCTTGATAGTTTTCCTTATATGACTGATGACCTCGCCGGTCTAAGGCACACCGGGTCGGCATCTTCACGCTGAGCTGACTGACCAATAACAGTGTTATCATAACATGCTGTCGTGCAGGTAACGATGCGCGTTGTAACTATCTGTGTTACGGCAGCAGAAACGTGTGAAGACTGAGTTGCGTTAAGAAGATTATGTACCGGATGTAATTTTACCCGCCACCGATACGGGTCAGAATGCCACGCTTGAGGACATGTTTGTCGCGTTTACGCTAAACTGGCCTGCGGTGATTTCGTGGTAGTTTTTTTTAACTTAAAACATCGACCTTTCAAATTACTGTCGTAATTTTTTATCTAAGGCGGACACATAATTCTAGTTTTGTGTTTTACGAATCCGAGTGGTATTTTTGGAGCTATATGTGTCTTAAAACATCATCAGTGCTCAACACGTCATAGAGTGGAATGGGACACGCCTATTCCGTACGCAGTGACGCAGGTGACGGGAGACGGGACTTCTTACATGACGTTGAGAACTCCTTCATTCACATTTGTTGTACGTACGTTCTCTAGGCGATCAGACCCGATTCGCGCCTTAAATGTGCCTGTTCCACGCAGCCTCTAAGTTATAGTTGTGAAGGTATTGTGATGAGGTTACCTCCGCGCCTGCAATCTTTGGTGTACTTTGCTTGTCCGCTTGCAGCACAAATCAGGCAAAGTACCGTGATGTGTGAGTTTGTAGTCTACAATCATCTCCCCTGTTCGATGTTTAACCCTGATAAAAATCTATCACTAATCACAACCGATAGTTAGATGGTGGAAGGGGAGAAACTACGACCTACACCAATGTTATTAAGAACCTTACTACATTATTCTGATTCGCCGCATTCCAAAGCCTGTAAACCACTCCGGTGTGACACTCAATCAGTAGATCGTGATTGCAGGCTTTATAAGCAAGGTCTGTGAAATCAAATATTCTATTATTACGCTTTAGGGACGAGAGTAGGGCAGTATTTGCAAGATACATTTGTTTTTCCAATGTTGCCGACATTATAATATATTTGGTCTCAAGTAACCGTTTATATTTGTCACATATATTTCATTTTCAAAATAAGTGTGGTGTCACCCTCCTTCTGCGTGATTGGCATGTGTTAAATGTAAAAATTTCACGCTATTGCAGTTTTCGGTTACAATATTTTGTAACCAGATATTTTATTCTGTCAAGCAGGCGGTTTTATAAATATCACAATAATTTTTAATATTTTGTTCAACGTTAACAGAGTTTACAGTTTTTCCTGTATTACTTTAAACATGCGTTACATGCATGAAACCTTCTATTTTCACCTCAGGAATAACCAGTTAAATTTAGTCCCCGAGTTTTAGATACTCATTGTGTACACAAATACATTCTACAATAGCATTATTAAAATATAAAATACGTAAAAATTAAATTAAACATGTTGAAATAATAAAATACAATAAATATAAAAAATAATGTAAAATTATGTGTAAGTTTCAAGCCATACCGTTAGGTTTTATTTTTACAACCTTACGCTTAGAATTTGCATAGAGCTGTCCGATATTAGTTCTCTAGGGTATTTGGTAAAAGTGCCGTGTAGGAAAACCTGCAGAAAGAAAGTAGTTGGCAGTCCTTCATATCTTTCCGTCTGTCTATAGTACACTTATTTTAGTATGTGAGTAGTTTCTCTGGTCTGGCAACTGTGGAACTTAACTACCTCAACTGGTGAGAGAAATGTTGCTACAACAGTAACAAGTTTATTATTTATTTAAGAACAGAGCCGCACTTGGTCATTTTTTAGTTCATTTAACGACCAATGATAGTAACGTCGCTGCTGACATACTCTTTAGTACCAAGTGTTTGTAATTTACGGTTTTAAAAATATGATGAAAATCGGTTAAAAATAAATATTTGTTCGCACACTGCTTAGTGAAAATACTATCTCCAGCACTTTCCGTAAAAACAACAGATGATTTTTGCATAAACTTATGTGAACATTGTATGTTGTTTTAAAGAAGCGTTCCTAATGAACAAATGATTGTCTCGTTTAAAAAAAAGAAATTGAAATTCTTAGTTTCATAAGACAAAACTGCGCCTTTTCTTTTTACTACATGAAGTATTACTTAATTTCTATGCATTAAATATAGCCGCAGACACTTAGAAAACCTATTCGCCGCTCAATGCTTCAATTAAGTAGGGTAATGTTACAGACATAAGAATTCAAACAAGGTTTTATTTATAAACTGAAGACTGCTATAGTTCACAATTTAAAATGACAGATTCCAGTCATTCAGTGTAAATCATAATCACCACACACGTTCAGGCGAAACATTGCTACTCATGGTACCTAAACATAAAACTAATTTTTTTCTCCCAATCTCTAACAGTGTCTGGTGCTCGGTTTTGGAATGATATGCCCAGTGAACTAAAGACATGCTCAAGCAGTTTCAAACGCCATTTAAAAACATATTTGTTACAAACTAAATATCTTGTGGAGTAGATTTGTGGTGCTACTATGTATTTGAACTAGTATTCTTTGGGTAATTTTCGTGTGTTTAGAATTTAAAATTATTTTAAAATTTAAATCTTATTAGACATGCAGTTTCTTAACCAGTTTGCATATGAATATACATATTTATATCACATGACATTATAATTTTTCTCTCTTATCAACAATACGTTTATTGCATACTGTAATGCTGTTATTCAGATGCACATTAACTCCCGCAAGATAAGTCTATAGCTATGTTGTTATACATGAATATTTAGAAAACATACACAATATTTGTATTAAAAAAACACCTAATGGCGTATTTATAGTTTCACTACAAATATTAAACTTTGTTTATATATATATATATATATATATATATATATATATATATATATATATATATATATTTAAACTTGCGGTATTCATTCGTATGTAAAACCAGTCAAAATTGTTTAGTGCATCTAGCTGTAATAATGAATAATTTTTGCTATATTAATTTTCTGTTTAAGTATTTATTGTAGTTATAGTTTCATTATTGTTCGTCACACATGTATGCTTTTAATTGTATAAAACGTGGTTAAGTGTAAGAGAAGGCGAAAGGCTTAACTTCGCCACAAATAAAGCCACTAAATAAATAAAAAAGAAAATAATTGCATATTATTATGTATTAGCTTATTAAATTATTATTTCACTGAGTGTCATCTAGTTAAATATGTGAGTTTAGTTACAACGTATATGACGAATAGTCAGACTTTGATAGAGTTTATTGGTTTGAGGAACAATTCAGCGATGGCTGTCTAACCTCACTGCAATTATCGTCCTACTCTTCCTGAGTGTAACTGCGATCCAAGGATACAATGCCGAGGACCAAGGCTCGGTAAATTATCTTTATTTACCTCAGACTAAGTTTACTCTTCGATAGCAACTGAAACTAGACGGTTTATTCTTCGCTGTGCCATATCGGTACTCTTAAATTTTAGCAATCGTAACTATTTAAATATGAGTAACCGAGAACGAATGACATCACTTTTAAGAAAAAATTACAACAACAAACTACATTTACCACGTGATCTGGGACAGTAATGTTTCGTAAAAATGATTTCTTTAAAGTACCTTAGTAATATCAGTCTTAAGAAAATTTTGGGACTTGATTTTAATGTATACTCTAAACTGTAGAAGAAATTAACACAATAAAAGTTATTCGTCGGTACCTCGTACAACCATCCTAACATGAACTAAAACCGTTTTTATCTACATTATTGTAGGAGAATTGTGATGATATGAGGAAAGTATTGACGACTCTCCCAGCAATATGGCTAGCAATGTGTTTCCTGATATGCATTCGGGGATCAGATACAGGAGAGCAGATTATCTAACACCGGCGGTGAGATACAGATCTTTAATGAGCAAAATTATTCAACCAGACATTTTGCTGCAAAATAAACTTAGGCTCTTTGAGTCGTTACATGAATGAACGAATTTGGGTATTAATAATTATCACACAGACTTCATGAGTACAATTTGGTTAAATCTTCATCATTAACACTATCCCTTATTCTACGCAAGTTTTGCTGTTAATTTTGCCTTTCTGCTCAGTTAACTGCTACCAAATTTCTCCTAATGAAATATATGATTTTGTTTTCGCATCTACTTTTCTTATTTGTGAATTAATGTACATACATAACTATTTCTAGATAATGTTATAGAACAATTTTTACCATGCAATGTTGCTCTATTAGCCACCTAATTAAATGTTAATCATAGTAGACGTAATACGCTTAATGATACTACTTACACGTACAGCAGAAACATAAGTATTAGGCAACAGGCACTCCTAACGCAGCGGCTGTCAGCTACAGGCTCACACTCGATCAAAACGCTCTTGCGTATGCTTGGTAATGTTAGGCTAGACGAAGGCCGATCAGATTTACGTGTTCTGTCATTTGTTTACATCACCTGAGGCTGCTGTCTTTGATATTGTTATTGTTTGTAAGGGTCTTGGTTTGGACGTCATATTTGATTTTAGCGTTGTGCGGAAGAGGAAAATGCAGTCATTGGATTAACTGATCAATTTATTATTTGTTGTCTTGTATTTTTACTGGAAACATACCTCCCTGAATGATTGCATAGGTTCTGTTTATCCGAGCTTCAGTGTCAAGAGCCGGTCGTTCGATTATCTTTCTGTTCTAGTATATATATATATATATATATATCACATTGTAGTTGTGTCCTGTGTACAGTTGTAGGTGTGTGGTGCATAAAAGAAGGATGGGTTTAAAAAGGAAAATCGAATGTTGACTTAGCAAGCACTGTTCGAATCGCCCTTATCAGGTAGGTTAGTATTAACTACATAATCGCGTACATTTTGAATAAATTATGACCATACACAAATGGAAAGTAGCAGTATCGATTAGTTAGTTAGTGCAGAATGTTTAGCCGGGTGCATTAAGGAGTTTCTGTTATGAATGGGGAGAAAGGGGGAGTTCAGGCCATTATTAAAAGAACCTATAGAAACGTACATTTTGTGCACTGGTATGCTTATCAGCTTAAACTGAAAATGCTAATGGCAGCTTCTCAAAACCCATCAGGTCGAATATTTTTTTTTAGCAGTCCTTCAGGAATACCAGCTTTTTTTTAAGGCCACCTTAGCAACTGTAAGTTCTAGATAACATGTCACGCCGTATTCCTAGACCTTCAAGTGCAAGGTGGAATTTCAATAGCAGGGTTGTGAACACAGTTTTAGAAAATTAAGATGTCCTCATTTAGTGTTTCGAAGAACTTCAATTGGTAAATTCACCCCAGACAGTCGATGAAACTACAGATATTCTCCGGATGTTGAACGATGGAGACTTCTAGTTTTTGCTGTAAATTTTTCATCGTATCATGCCTCATGTTTACGTAGTGTATGACCAAATGCCGAATACAAATGCTAACTCTTCGACTGTTCATACAGCATTGCAAAGTTTTAATGAAGTTATTATGAATATCAGAAATTAACTCACTCCAGACATCAACGAATTACAGGAAGCATCTACCTCTAAGAAAAGAAAAAAAATGTGACAAGTGTGTTACAGGGAAATAAATTTGTGACGCAATGTAGTTTCAAGCGCAAGAACGATTTGAGTTATTAAGAATTTGTCAACAGCAAAGCTCTTTGATTCCAAATTTTTCCAAGAAAACGCTAGTTCATCATTTCCAGCAGAGCTACTGGAAGAAATTGTGCTATCGTACTCCTTCCTTGAGAAAGTACGACTTCAAACAGAATTGTCGGTTATTTATGACAGATCAGAGTTTCAGAATGTTTCTGGGGCTCTTAAAATATATCGGTTGCTGTTGCGAAGTGGCCTTGAAGATTCACTTACAGAAATATTTGCCCTACAGAAAACAATTTTAACGGCACCAATGAGAACATCAGGAACAAAGAGGTGTTTCTCTATGATGAAAATTATAAAAGACATTCCTGATAAGTACGATGCCAGGAGAACGTTTATCAGCTTAAGGAATGTTGAGTTCAGAGAAAAAAATTATAGAAGAAATGGCAGACTTCAACGAACAAGTTATTGCGAAATTTGTTCTAAGAAAAGAACGACGAATGAACTTCACGTACAAGTAACGGGTATCCAAACATTAGTTGTGACCATTTAGTTGAAACATGTTTTAGACTTAATATTTTCATTTTCAAATACAGTGATATGTAATAAAGTTAAAAGTGTAAAAAAAAAAACGAACTAAAGTACATTCAATTAACGGTGCAGTTTTGTTAAATGTGAAACGTTGTGATTTGTGAACCATAAAAACAACTGAGCTATGATGTCTGGACAGCACTCTCTTATGTGAGTTTGACTTGGCGTAACTTTCCACGCAGCTACCCTTGTTTTTCTCCACCTACGCGCTACTTCCAGTGCTCAACACAGTAATCCAAATGTATGTTACATTTGTTAAAATTATGTTTGTGGATTCTGTGTATTTTGTTCTATAAAATCACAGTAATCCAATGGCATGTTAAATTTGTTTAAATTATGTTTGTGAATTTCGTAAACTTTGGTTTAAAAAATTAATACCTCGAAATGTTTTAAACTGTTTAAGAAATTTAAATAGACGTAACTGCTTCAAAATATATTTGATTTCCTCTACTAGGAACTGGGGAGGCACCTTAAAAGATTTTTTCTTTAAATAAAATTTTAATAAATCTGCCAAAAGTACATTTAATGCTTAGACACGAGAACTGCTAAAATAGCACCATTTTGTACCTTGAAATCCACATTTTTCCGGGAGAGGACCCCGGACCCCCCTCCTTTCATTGGGGGATAAGAGTTCCTCCTCGTATGCAGTCCTACCTATGTCAAAATCCACGAGTCGCGCCTGGTTGGTTGAGATACTAGTTTTTTAGGCATTAAAGAATTGCGTAGAAAGCAATTATACTTATAGCATGTCTTCCTTTTCTTCGGCAAGTTACAGTGCTATACAGCATCCATGTTTCTAGCTAAATAGGCATTCTTGTACAGGTTATTTGAAACAAAGATATATATATACACACACACATATATACATATATATATATACATATAACTAATAGAATATGTAAACAAGTAACTCACATTACAAATTACATGTTTTACAGTTAGCCTACAGTATAGCTTACCATATAAACAAATTTTACTATCATATAGAGAAATTAAATAATCCATGCTATGTCATATCTCCTAAACGAACTATTGTAACATATATGATGGTGGATTAAGCATAAGATGGTAATTATAGCACACATTTATTTAAAAAAATAATTAAGTAGACATAATGTATCTGATGTGCTAACTTCATCTCCCTTGAAGAACTAAGAGGACTGATTGTATCATTGGTCCCCACTGTTGTTTGCCTCAGTAAACACACTTTCGGCCAACAGTGTCTCCATACGAGGTTACACATTTTGCTGAACAGACTACGCAACACGCAACTGTTGATAGGGTGAGCGGTAATATGTGTGTTACTATCAGTAATGCAATACATCATGCATCTGTAGCCCTTGTAACAAGACTGCAAGCTGTAGCTGTCTGGGCGAATCTCGTTACATTTTTAACGTTTTTTTGCATGTACGTACCTCCGACACAAAGTTTTCGCCTTGCCGACTTGAATGACCTCATATCATTGCTCCCAACTGATTTTTTTCGTGTTGGGGGAACTGCTCACAACGAGCTGTGGGGATGATCTTGTCGGAATGGCAGAGGTCGTGTACTTGAGCCTCTGCTCGCCAAAACTAATTTGGCCTTAATGAACACTAGCTTTCCTACACATGTCACCACTAATATTGGCACCACTTCATGTATCGATTAGTCTTTTTGAAGAACAGCTCTGGTCACCCACTTTGATTGATCTGTCTACACTGAAACAGCTCTACTCCCATAATTTCACAGCAAGGAAAGTTCATGACGCACTTATCCAACATGAAGCGGACCGGCCTCACACCATCTAACTATCCAGTGAACATTGGAACTAGTCTACTTACATTAGGCGGTGTAATTGTGGGTGTTCCTCCTACTGACGTACTTTGAGAGATATTCCGCATTAATGGCCTGTGCTCTTTCTTTACGTTCTCCACGTTCTGCTGCAGCGAGAAAACGGTAGTTTCAACACGACTCACGTCACTAGAGACCTCCTCGACGTGCGTCTTTACTGCATGCACTTCTGCCCTAACTACTTGAACCTGAGTTTCGCACAATTTGGCAACCGCATTCACTCTCCCGCATATTGCTCCCCTAGCCCGTGCGTTCACTTTGTTCTGTCGTACATTTTCCACCTGTTACTGCGATTGTACTTCAAGTACGCGACTGTTGATTCTCGCCTTAATCTCTGCGGTGTGCGTCACGTGATTCTCTGAGGTGCTAATTCGTTCATCAACGGCACTAAGCTTTCCTCCTGTGTTATTCCTCATCTGCTGCAATTGGTTCTGCAAGACCTGTGCTTTGCTACTCATGTGGCTTTGTAAATCCTGCGATTCGCTACTTATCTGGTTTTCTAAGTTTTGCGATTAGCTTCTTATCTGATTTTCTAAATCCAGCGACTAGCTACTTATCTGATTTCGTAAGCCCTGCGACTGATTTTGTAACATTGCCGTCATTTTACGTAGCATCTCACGTAAACCTACTTGTTCGGAAAGTTAAACATCGACTTCGTTCCGGCCCCCTGACGAAGCACTATTCTGTCGCGACTCGGTGTCCAGCCTATCTGGAACTTGACTCAACCCCGGGTTTTCAGGGATACCAACTAATCCATCCATCTCTGACCTTTCACAGAGCCTTACTTCGTTACAAACAAATGCATAATGTACAGTGTTTACCATCATTTTCTACTCACTCCTGTCTGCATCCGTCCTTCTGGGGACAGCCTGTCGGTGTCTTGGATTTTCGCCAAGCAGTACCTAGTTAGCATTAGCCTAGGGGTAGCATGCACAATCAATTAACACTACACTACAGGTGACGTCGCCTCGCAGCTTTCTCCTGGTTCCGTCGTCTTACTGCTGAAATATAAGTTGTGTGCACAACTGACCACCTGGTCAGTTCAGTACCTGAGATCGATCCTGGTGTCGCACCATCTGACACCAGGTCGTCGTGATGTGTCGTCTTCTCCGGGACAGTTCCTATGACGTCTGATGTCCTGGAACCTCACCGCCGATGACACGTGGCCACGATGTTCCTTCGACGCTCCGTTCTGTTGTCAGTCCGACTGCAGTGGAGTCTTTCCCCGATGACTTATGTCGAGATGTGCCCTCGATGCTCCGTCCTGTTGCCAGTCCGACTGCAGTGGACTCTCGCCCCGATGACTTGTGTCGAGATGTTCCCTCGACGCTACATCCTGTTGCCAGTCCGACTGCAATGGACTCTCGCCCCGACGACTTGTGTTGAGATTTTCCCTCGATGCTCCGTCCTGTTGCCAGTCCGACTGCAATGGACTCTCGCCCCG